>DWLS01000001.1:0-105176 GCA_018246255.1 Pachliopta kotzebuea | reverse complement strand
CCGTACTTGGAGTACGAAAAACGAGTCGCGGTGGCGCGGGCTACGCGGTCGTCGGAGGGGGGCGCGGGCCCGCCCTCGGACCACCGTCGCCTGTGTCGCGGACGCTGGACGGTGAGGACCGCCCTTGGATACGGGTGTTGCGAGTGTACGCGGTGTGCGAGCCTGGCGGGCGCAACAACCGGCGGAGGAAGCGGCGCGTGTGGAAAGTGACGAATCGGGTGTGCTACCAACATGTATATCATATATCAAAACGAACGGCACATGTATAATTATTATAATAATCACCTATCAGTTATGCTAAAGATATTTGTCACCACCCGGTTATTAACTTCATTTTATGCCTATTTTGCAGGATTATTATCCAGATCTAATAGCAAACGATTCGATTGCTTTCCTCCGAGCTTCCAAGCGTCGTTTCACTCGTAAACCCGTACTACTAGTGATGTCCTTTCCTGCACCACACGGACCCGAGGATTCCGCGCCACAGTATTCGCACCTATTTTTCAACGTGACTACCCATCAGTAAGTGAAATATATTATCGTTTGTGATATGTCCATGAATAGATATCTCTTATTTTAACTCGAATTTTGCTATTAGGATAGCCACAACGTTGTTGTCACATGTTCATCATTTTTTGTTGAAGATTATACTATAAGGTAAAAATTATTTCTACTTATTTTTTATTTATTTTAGTATGTTGACACTTTGTGAAAAAGAATTATTCAATATACATTCCAAGCAAATTAATTAAGTATCCCCCATGACCTCTGCAGACGTGTTTTTAGTGACATATCATTAGTAATTTTGACTTAATTTAATTCCTTTTAATAAATAACTACAAAACAACAAGAAACTTAGTGTCATTATGTGATATTTCCTATTTATTGCTTCTATAATTAATCTATCAATTAAGTTAGAGACCGTATAGACTTTTTATTGGCGCTAGGACCCCATTTAGTTTTTTTATCGACGTCGTGTACGATTAAAAGTTACTGTCGGTGTCTGACAAGAAATACCTTTTCCATTATTAAAAAAGTGTTAAAAATCCAGATTCAGTGTAAATAATCTTTATTACATTTTTAACACTTAGTCTGAGCCCGTGGCGCAAAGTTTAACTAGTAAAACAGATATCTCGAGGAGTTTCTTTGAAGACGGAGTTTTTTTCTAATTTGCCAAGCTTTCTATAATATTACTAGTATTTGTGTGCCGGCTGTCAATATAATATGAAAGCCGGAGTTTTCAAAGGTATTAGGTTACAAACTTCGGGTTTGTGAGTCAACTAACAAACGAGCGATCTTGATATATCGAAAGATGTAATCAGATAAAAAATTAAATCAATATATAGTTGTCAAGGTGAGCGCTTTTCACCATCGACGCTCTTGTTGCCTTCTGACACCATGTGGAACCGAGATCAAATAGTAAAAATAAATCAAAACAAATCATGAAGGTGGACCGGGTTTATGTCTGCGAGCAAGAACAATCGCCGTCGGAAACGTCTGCAGCGGGGGTGCGATGATTGCGCCGTTGTCAAGCGAAATAGAATATTAAATTCCCTATTTCGGAATACGCTCGCGTTCACAAGCCAATCCCGTGTTATGGTAATACCATCGTAAAAGTAATATCACGCGGCCGCTATCTCGTGCAGACGCCACCCCGGTGTTGGGGCGAAAATTAAGGATGGGAGTGCATTATGCGTGCACTATGAACAAATTAAAACGACCAATATGTGCGCTCTAATAAATATCCAGACAAATGCAAACTTATATACCTTAACGTTTCCCTATGTACATAAGATTTAAAACAATTTCAATTTCTAGTAAGTAAAATATAAACTGTTAGACGTGTACGTACATACTTACATGGTGTTCCACTACTACTTTTAACGTTCTCTGACCATAAAGATAACAGAAAATAGAATAGCTGAACTTATACATTCTTATGAATCATGAATAAGCCATGTTTACACTGTATGGAGGTGAAATTATTCAGGGCAACGTCAACAGTAAGCCGACGTACATGAGATTTTCGGACTAACGAAAAAAAAATAAAGGTCGTCCTTTAAGCAAGTCAAAAATGGGTTCTGTAATAGTATAATTCTTTCCTGTTTTCATGTAGGAGGCGAGTGGCTATATGTATTTTCTCTAAATTTCGATACCTGTTCTTAGTAGATAATCTTCAAGGTTTTTTAATGGGTTTTGGAAATAATGTTACAACTTTTATGTATCTATTCTAGTATTAATATTCGATAATAGTTAATTTAAATAACAAATCATACAAGTAAATAGTGTGATAATTTTATTTGTAATAAGTCCATTATGTCTGTCCAGTTTGACGATCGACATTAGAGGAATTATTTTCTAATGCCACGAATAAGAACTAGTTTATTTTTCCAAAAAAACATATTGTTTATAATTTAATAATTGTTATTACATTTAAATCAAGAACTATAGGCTGTTATAAATTAACCTTCCAATTTTTATGATTTGTCTGCGGACTCCTAAAAATACGGTCAACTCCTTAAATATTTTAAGAGATGTAAGATGGCCGCCGCTCGCAAAAATGCCGCAGCAATTAGAGTTTTTGTTGTAATATTTAAAGGAAATGTTTAATACACAAGTTGAAAACGGACGTAGTTCCATCGTTCGTAATGATGTAACATTCGATTATTATTATATTGTGAAATGTATACTGTATAGTTTATACAATAAAATAAAAAGCCTTGACTTTCCCTGTGAGAGTTCGCTCTCATAAGAAGGCTGTTTATTTATTTCCAGATTTTGTTATCTGGAAGCGATTATTGTCATCGCTATTTTCATTTCAGCTTTTTGATGTTCAATACTGAACATAGGCCAAAACGAAAATGAGTGAAATTATAAAATATAAGCTAAAAAGAAATTTCATTCAGACATCTAATTGTAATACTGTAAAACGTTTTATCTGGTACAGAAGATAATTTTAAGCAGTAAATTCGATATGAAAGCGATATTACAAAATATCTTAAAATATTTGTTTTATTATGTAAACGGTTTCTTTTCCAAATGTTAGATGACATCTTCCTTATAATATTTAATCAATTTTTTGTCTCTGTACCTCATCATCAGTCGTTAGAAATCCACTGCAAAACCTAGGCCATCTCTTATCACGCTGGCCTAAAGTGGGTGGGGAGCCAGAGCCTCGTTTATTAATTAGCAGAGTGCACCACGGGGCAGGTGAGGTTGGCTTGTGTGCCGTGAGCTGCTGTGTGGGACCCCTTACATCGCTTTATTCCTATATAACTGAATAATTGGGTTCCGATCATTCATTAAATAATGAAGTAGATAGAGAATATATATTTACTTACTGTTTAATATAATGGTTTACTTTATATGTATATATTTTATAATAAATATAAATTTCTCTAAAGATTGACATTCATCAGACTTTCATTCATATTTTAATACTTGTGGTCTCTGTTAAAACTACCTAACGAGAATTCATATGCATAAAACAAATTGTTTATGTCAGTATCCGTCTTTCCAAGAATTAGCTATATTAATGCGTCAAGGTTTCAGACGTTAGGTATTATTATTCCTGTACATAACAATTATTAACATAATAAACATGGGACTATACATAAACCACCATAATTTTAAAGTAAAATGAAAATTTTCGATATCACTTCCTTCAGTTGCAAGATCATCAATATACATCATCATGGGTCGATGACTATGTTCACTTATATCAGTAAACGACGATGTTTTCAAGTCTTTATTCATAAGTTTCTATATATCGCCTGTTTAATGTTTATGTAAAAAAGGTTAACCTTTTTTTTTTATAAAAATGCAACAATGTAAACTCATCGCATTTGTATAATATTTTCATAACAGGTTATCGAGCTTAATTAATTTTTGCTATGAAAACAGAAATTCGTTAGAGAATAATAGTTATATTTGTTTTCGCAGTAATTAGTTATTATCAATTCACACTCGTTAAAGAGGAGTTGAGGATAGGTTTGATGAATACAGCGGAACCTGTTATTTCTAACAACATTCCAATGTTTTTAAACGCATTATTGGTCAATGCACGCGGTTAAAGTGAAATATTTAATTTCTTAAATAGATTATCAATATTAATATAAATACAATACATGAAGTTAAAAAGCAGAATAACGGCTTTAAACTTTTAACCATTTTCTCAACATTATCATTCGACTAAAATTGAATTATTTTCTCGGTACTGTGAACGAATAAAGATGTCCGCTTAAATTGCTTATAAAACAAAAAAAATCATAATAGTTTAAGTTAAATGAATGAATGAATAAAAGTAAGAACCTTGAAACTAAATTTATTATATAAACAATTATTACGTAAGTTTACTTACGTAAGTTTACTTACGTAATAACATTATGTGTAAATATGAGGAATGTTAAACCGTCGGGTAAAAACAAGCCCTCCAGGTCGTTTGGAATGACCTTTAAAGGTTGCAAAAAGAACTTTTCGTACAACCATTAAAACTAAATTGTCATCTTTGTCTGGATTTTTTTGTAAACAACTTTTAGTTTAAAATTGTTGCTAAAGTTTGTTTCAAAGATAAAATTGCTTTATACTAAATCTATAAGGTGTTAATTCTAGAACAAATCTGTCTTTGTTTTCTCTTTAAAGTTTTATTTAAACATTTTGCATGTATTTATTCCGGGGGCCTCAATAAGCGACAGGCTGGCGTCTATAACCGGAGTCGAACAGTGGACCCGACGACATGCCGTTAAATATTCAACCATCGGCATACTGTGTGGTCGCCGCAAAACCAGTCCTGGGGGTCCTGTGCCGACAAACGTATAATAAGAAAAAAATAACTTATACATATTTAAATGTTTAATACAAAGCGGAGAACAAACCATAAAACGCGTTTTCTGGCCTCATGTGTTATTAACATTTTAATACAAAATAATTAGGTCGCAGCCTAAAAAAAAATACAAACAGAAATAATATGAAATACTATCTGAAAAGGGTTACGTTAATAGACATTGACGTACTTAGAATATTACAAAATATCTACAGTACGAAAATAAAAATCAACTGGGCTCCACATCTCACATGATAATAACTGCATTCGAACTGACTCTGTAGGGCAAAAGCTAACGGCTTGCCTTATCATTTGCTACCTGGTCCGATTCCAGAGCCACGTGTTCTGAAGTTTGATTGCTAGGAGGGTTCTTTGGAATTGTTCTGCTGAGCTACCACTGTAATGCTGGAAATATACCGTTATATCTTTCAGCTGTCGACTTATTTTCCGGGCGAGATCGCTTTACAATTCACGGCTTCGTTGTCATAGCCCATTGTAGATAAAAAAGAAGAAAAATTGTATTTTTTAGAAAATCATCGGATAGTGTTCGTAATTTTTAATAAGAATACGTTTTTTAGACCTTTAATTAATTTTAAAGCACACCTACTTACGACTTGGCGCCGAATCCTGACAAGCAATGGATCCTGCGTGTCACTGAGAAGATGAAGCCGATTCACCGGCAGTTTACAGACCTCCTGATGACGAAAAGATTGCAGACGCTACAAAGCGTCGATATGGTATCAAAATCAATTATTAATATGTTTTGTTATTGAAATACATGTATTAACAACATTAATAGCAATGTTTATTTATTAACAGGCGGTGGAAAGAGTGTACCAGGAGTTAAAAGCGCTGGGAGAATTAGACAATACTTATTTGGTGTACACATCAGATCACGGATATCACCTAGGTCAATTCGGTCTTGTGAAAGGAAAAAGCTTTCCGTTCGAATTTGACATCAGGGTACCCTTCCTGGTTCGAGGGCCCGGTGTTGAGCCCGGAACTGTGTAAGTATGCCTTAAAAATAATCGTAAATAGATTTTCACTGTTATAATTATTAAGTATAAAAAATAATGTTTATTTAGTGTGGACGATATAATCCTTAACATTGATTTGGCGCCTACGTTTCTGGACATGGGTGGAGTGGAGCCACCATCACACATGGACGGTCGCTCCCTGTTACCATTACTGCAGCCGCGACGAAGGCGGCACGCTGCAGCGCATTGGCCCGACACGTTCCTTGTCGAGAGGTGCTTTCCACTTTTCCCGCTATTTTTATTACTTAATTACGGTATCTGTCTGACCTTCGATAAATAATATATTACTTAATATTTCTATTACAGAGAATTTATTATTATCAGCTTTTTCCATTTATTTTATCGTAAAAAAATTTTCATCTCCTTAAGTAAATCTCCATGTCTAAACACACAGGATTTCTGGTAACAAATAGGGCGAGTGTTATGAATAAATGTTTTTTCACCTATGAAGGTTTCGTTATATTTTTTAGTTCAGGGCGTCGTGAAACACAAGCTCATATGTCAGAGGAGAGAATGCGTCCCCACATGTACGGCCGCGACATGTATGAAAAGTTTACTACCGCACGACCACAAGATGGATCATCTGAGAGCGGGGATTTTGATGAAGAAACCGATGATGACGACTTCTTGGAGTTAGATGACGATGATGAAAATGTATAACCAATGTTTGAATACTTGACATGTTTTCTTAACATATTTATCTATTTACTTTTGAAATTGACTTTGGTATATACCATATTTTAGGAAAGCACGGATTTTAATGATTCGACAAAGAAATTATCGGAGCCTTTGCTAACTAATGAAAGTCACAATCCAATACTAGAAGCAAATTTAGAAAAGGCACTAGATGCAGAAGAGGGCAGCGCCACAAACCAGCTCGACTTCCTCTCGCCGACAGGATCTAAACTTACCGAACGTATGGTTTTATCTTCACCAAATAAAAACTTTGTAGTGTCTGTTGTATTCTCCTAAGCTAAAACATTTTTTCTGGTAATACAAGAGTTTCTTTTGCAGGAAATCATCCATTTTGTAATATCACAGCACTTATTTCTGCTACAAAGCAGTAACGTCTAAATACGTTCATCGTTTAAAGTGAAATCACTAATATAACGTAACTCATTTGTCATTACTTAAATTATCCGTCTATAAGCAATGTGAACAAACAATGTAGTGGCATATTTTAATTCAATTCATTTTTATAAGTTAGTAGATCAATTACCATCAACAGAAAATCTTGCTTTTACGATACAAGGAAGATTTCTCACAAAAAAATCCGAAAAAATTATGTTAATTTCTTTACTTTTATTTACTTTTCAAAGAGTTTTTTTTATATTTTGTTTAGAAAGTGCAGCAAGCATAGCAAGTGGAAAAGCTGCACGTCTCGCCGCGGAATGTTCCAAAGCCGAACTCCGAGCTCCGTGTTCCATTGGTCGAAAATGGAAATGTGTTCTGGTTAACGGTCGCTGGAGAAGACATAAATGTAAATATGAAGTAAGTTTTCTTTACAATTTTTATTACTTCTTTACAAATAACAGAATAAAGAATCATTTTATTTTTACAGTCTGAAATAAATACTCCTCAGCCAAAGATGAGTACAAAAAAGTGCGCATGCTTTACTCCAAGTGGACTCGTTTATACACGATTAGAGACAGACGGTACAATACTGCGGCGACCAAGTGACTCTCAAAAAGAAAATAACACGCGTAACCGTAGATCAGTTGATAATGATGTTTTTGAACCTAATACAGTGGACAGTATTTTAGATGAAAACCCAAGTATTGGACATTTGCGTTTCATAAATGAACCTTTTAATGAAATTGAAAATAAAAGCCTTAAAGACAAATTAGATGAACTCATTAGAGAAACGGAAAGCTATCTTGAAGCTTATGAACGTACCAAAGAAAATATAAATCATAAGAGAATTAAGCGTAGAGCCCAACATACAAATCATAATAAACATAAACAAAAAAATGACGTTATGGATGCAAACAATGAGTCATCTTTAGAATGTAAAATAGAAAAGGATGGAACCGTGAATTGCTCTCAAATTATTTACAACGATTTAAAAGCCTGGCATACAAATAGACTGAGCTTAGAAGACCAAATAAGACAATTACGTACAAAACTTGAAGACTTAAAAGAAATAAAAAGGCATTTAAAAACCAGTAAACCAATGATTGATTTACAAACTCTAAGCCCGCCGTACGCTAACCAAAATCATCATCATTTACGTGTTAAAAATGTCACGCAGGAAATATTATCCAAAGACCAATCAAGAAAAACAAAACTCCATAGAATGAAAATAAAACATAGAAATAATACATCATTTGATAAAAAGTTCAGACAATCTAATGACTACACAATGCCTTCAATAAATACTGATTCCAAAGAAGATATATTTAATTCGCAATTAAAAAACCTAACTACAACTGACGCTAGCACGATACGAAATAATTTGACTATTTCAGACGACAAATTGGAGAGAAATAAAGTAATAAATACCGAATTACCCAAACCCCAAGTTACAACAATCATCATAGAGGACAACTACTTCGATCAAAACATTGTAGACGATAAAACCACATTATATAGCGTACCGATAACATTTGATAATCCAACAACCACGGAATACATGAAGACATTCATTACTTCTAGCACTGAGCAAAAAAGTGAAGAGTACGTTATTGATACAGATAGTCCTATCCATAATCCACAGGATCCGAACTTACAATTCAGTATCGAATACAGAACTTCTAGTACTTCAAAAGTTACTGATCTTTTCAGCTTTAATACAGTATCCACCGTTGTTTCTACCTCTACCACAAATAAACCTGCATTTAAATATCACACAACCGCTGCTCCTAGTTTAGGACCGACGAGATATGACGCTTCAGAATACGAGCAAAGAAATCCAAACAAACCGGGGCATGACAATTTGGGTGTTTTTAGCAAACCGACTGACATATTTCAAAGAAGACTTCACCCCCTGTTTATTGAAAACGAAGATAAACATGTTTGTTATTGCGAAGAGAATCGGTAAGATATATTTTATAATCATACATATTGAATGTACATTAGTTGTTAATTATAATTTGTTACATCAGCAAGCCCAGAGGTCCGGGACACGCTTATTTGGAAGCCGCACAAAAAGCCAGAGACGAGCGAAGAAAGTTAAAAGAACAGAGGCTGAGAAAAAAATTGAGGAAAGCTAAGAAAAAGGTTAGTAATAATTTATATAATGTATGACAAAGCGGAAAAATCTGTGAAGTTTCATGATAATTATTTACAGTTAATATTCTGTTTTATTTACAGGCTGAATTGGAGAGACTATGTGAATCGGAACGGATGAATTGCTTCAGGCATGACAATGATCACTGGAGAACTGCGCCACTGTGGACCGCTGGTCCATTCTGTTTCTGCATGAGCTCGTCTAATAACACGTACAATTGTGTCAGAACTATTAACGCCACACACAATCTCCTTTACTGCGAGTTCGTTACTGGGCTAGTTACCTATTACAACTTACGCATCGGTAAGACATGAATCAATGTAACTGGTGATTGAATGTTTTTATGACTAAATAAATTTGCAGCCAAACTGCAATTAAAAAATGATATTTCTTCATTTCAAAGGGCGAAGAGACAAAGACCACATTCACCTATTAGCAAGTGAAACGCTCTTTTTTCATATAGCTATGCTTGATTTTTTCTAGAGATATCACTTTTTTTTTTATTTTGTTTTCTTAGCTTATAACACGGATTTCATCTCCTATACAACTTGAAAAATTGAGAACAAAAGCTTTTGCGAAAGCTTAATTTTTTACCTAATTTCTAATATTAAAGATTATTTTTTCAGATCCTTTCGAAACTCAGAACAGAGTGAAATATTTATCGCAATCTGAAAAGGACTATTTTCATAACCAACTGCAACAACTTCTCAGTTGTCGTGGACCGTCCTGCAGAAGATTTTCCCACTCTAATCCAAATAGTAATAAGATTTTTTGTGTATTTATATTATTAATTTATTTAATAACATAGCATACGAAATATTAAAAAAATTGTGGTCTTCAGGTAAAAATGAAGATATAAATAGGCGCTTTAATGATGAACATCTTTACAGAGGCGAACCTTTGGGTTACAGCGAGAGGTAATACGTGATATTTAATAAAAAGTTAATTCAATTCATATATGATGTGTATATAAATAATCGTTACTTTTAATATAAAGGGCATGGCGCTGGAGCGGATATGGTCGTCGCTATGCGCGGGCACGGGAGCTGCATCGACGTCGCCATATGATGGTTTTCTAGTCTATTCCTACTAATTTATTTTGTGATTAAGACATATTCAAAAAATAGTTATGACGTTTCACTGATGACGATGTCGTTTTTTAATAGTCAACGATTTAAGCTATCTATGAAGAAACGTAAAATATAAAGAATAGTCTAAAGTAGTTGTTAACATTGACATCGAACCTTGTAGGGCTTCCTATTGTAATCGTTCTTAAACTCTGAATAGTGTTTGAATTGTATTTTTCAATTATTGATTAGACTAATAATGGTTACAAAGCAGATATTTATTCTTGCGTGCCTATTTGTACTATTGTATAGTAGATTACTGTTACATTTAAATAGGTACTCCATACTGGCCTACAATTTTAGATTTATAAATACTATAAGAATTTAAAATCACTGCCCGAAGTATTAAGTAAATGTTTAAGTAATTGAATTGTACAAACGAAATTTTAATAATTCTTTTTTATCATTACAAAATAGATACATAAAATTCATTATTTCCAACTTTTGTTGAATTTATAAGTTTGATGATTTAGTATTGTTTTGAACCAAATTGAAAAACCTGTTTTAAATAATATTTAGCAACAAATGTATAATCTAGAAGTTATTGTAATAAGAATGTATTAAAAGTAAAATGATTGTCTGTAAACATTTTTGTCTATTAGAAATAAAGAAGTGATATTAAACTGTTGCCATTGTGATATTTGCCTGTTTTATTAAAATTAAGAAGTAATATATTATATATACATAAAATCAAAAATTAAACAGATGCAAATGTAACATAAATTTAACTAATTTTATCTAATTTACAGTGATCAAAAGTCATTGTAAACTATTGCATTGCTTGAAAATTTACTGGTTAATTGACATTTATTATCCAATTTCTCAAGATCTTAGAGATTGATGTAGCTTAACATTGACAATATCATTGTGAAAGCTGCTCTGGGGATAGATTTCAGAATCCAGAAAATATACTAGTTAATGGCTATATGAAAATTAAAAGAGAAATACTCATACTCAGACTGTATACCAATATACATTGACGAGAAAACAGAAAAGTCTTCTATATTGTTTAATAACCTTAGAAATATAAATAATAAGGAAATTATTACTATAAATATCAATGATATAAATAATGACAACAAAAATTTTAAACTAAATGTTCAGTACTAAATCAAGTTCAGAATCATCACAACACTCAAAAATTTTGTGAGGATCATTCATACAAGTATTTTTTACCATTTGAGATTCGTCTCCACCTTTAAGATTATCTTCGCTATCAACAAATTTAGTCCATGTTTTTTTAAGCAATTCCTGATAATTTCTTTCCTTGTTAGAGAGTAATTTCTTGGTTTTGTTCTTTGATATTTCGTAGTTAATAGTCAAATTGTTATTAGGATTTTCAGTAAAGTCTTTTTCGTTTTCAGTTGAATTATTTTCTTTAACAACGTCATGTACAATAATTTCAATACCCTTGCATTGTAAATTTTCTTTACATAATTTCTTTCTAATTAAATTATCTTTTTTTCTTTTCGTATGCATTTCAAAAGGCTCTCCATCATTTTCTAAGTATGTAGGGTTATTTTCGTCCAGTAGAATTTCTTCACTTTCCTTTACATATGTTGACCATTTGCTTTTATTACCTACTTGCTTATAAAGTTTTTCTTCATCATAATCTTCGAAATCATCATTTTCAACTAAACTGTCCACATGTTTGTTTTCTTCAGTTTGTCTCCTTAACGCGTTCAGTCTTTGGACATGAGGTCTACATTCTTTGCCATTGCCAAGGCCATAATGCCGCTTAATTGATTGTTTTTCGCCACACAATTTACATTGCCATTTATTTGATTTCTTTGTTTGATGTATCTGAAATTTCTGTTTATTAACATTTTTGTTTAACATAATCATTTTATTTTTCTTGTCATCATCATCAACAGCCTGCGGCATTGCAAAATTAAAGAAAGAAATAGACTCACTTGAAAAACTAGACATTTATAACACCTTAACACCTGGAATATTTGTGGCATATTAAATAAAATTCTGGACTAACTTTCGCAGAATTTTACGCTGTAACGGCTATGTTCGATTATTTTTTTTATTTATTGTGACATAAAAACGTCAACAGAATTAGAGAAGCAAGATATCGATTCTTAAAATATCGATTTATTATCATTACTTTTGATTTTTAATCGACTCGTCTAATATCGAAAAACCTTCCACGATTTTAAGAATGTGTGAATTTTTATACAGATTTAAATAACGATGGGTTCAGCATTTTTAATATTTTTAATTCATTAATTCCATATGAACTAGCAAGCTTTTGCTTTAAAAAATCGTTAAAAAATGCTTAGTTAAAAACGTCAAATATGATTCATTTAAATTCATGTAAAAACGCATCCAATTTAAAAACTAATCAAAACTTACATTAAAGACATAAGCAATACAATTCATTCATATTATTGTTGTTGCAATAACTTTTTACAGTTCCGTATTAAAAAAAAATCATAACACATTATTGAAAGAATAGTACATTTTTAATAATTTATTACTGAGCCACATTCATCACAGTTTTGTATTTAATAGTATGTACTAAGTATCATATGATGGATGCATGGTTGACTTAACACTGATACATAAACAATGTTAGGAAGAACATTTAAATTATCTATAAATAATTATTATACTAAGAGTATATTTACTTATTTTACTATAAAAATCATAAAGCACATACAAGTTCTTGACATGTAAAAAATAATGTAACCTATTAGAGAAATTTCTTATTGATTGACGTACATTTGTAATTTAAGAAAATCAAAAATGATAATTAATTCGAAGAAATATTATTAGTTAAAATATTACACTGTATATGTACAAAGGGAAAATATTTTCATGCTGTAACAGATGGTGGAAAGAAGCCATAAAATAAAATAAAATGCATGGCAAGTTTCATTAGAGGAAATACTGATCTGTTTTAATTGGCATTTTAGTATAGATAAACATTTATTTAAGTGTAATAATACTATAATCTAGCTTTCGTTTATTCATCAGGAATCTTAGTTATTAATGATCGATTTTGCGCAAATGCGTTAAAGCAAGTGTTTCCTTTTTTAACTTTGCATCGAATTATAACTCATAAATAATTGAAATCCGGTTGGATAAAAAAATTTATATTATAAATAATAAAACAAAAAGAAACGTTAAGATTACGGTTTTATTTTTTGTAAAAAATAATCAATTGGCGTCTTGATTATAATCTTAACGGACAAACTTGCATGTATTTATTGTTAAAGCGTAATTAAAGGAATAATAAAATAAAATAACATTGTCTTCGCAATAACACGAACGAGTATTTGTAAAAGAACAAAAAATTTATACATATTCTAAACGTTTAATACAAACACATTTAACTTAAATTATTTGTATAATTATAATATATACATTTAATCCAGTCTCACATTTCATTCTTATATCTATATTGTTTAATGTAGGACAGAATTTTAATCAGCCATTTCTAGCAATTTATATCCTAACGTAGACAACTAAAAAAATATGTTTTGTTATTTATAATAATATCCCAAAGTTTCATACAATTACGATATCTTTATTTACTTTTAAATAAGACGATTTCACAAAAGTTATTTTCCAAAATTTTATTGTACATGAAGTGATAAACATTTTTTCAAACAAATATTATCAGTGCCTCAATCAACCTGTTCAATAAATAATTTGTAAAGCAAACGGTAGTACATATCTGTGAATACTTGTTACAAGAAATATTATATGCAGTGTTTTTGTACTTGCAAATGAAGTACTACCAATCCAGTCGGTTTTTCAAAAGATAAATAACGAGAAAAATTAATAACAATTATAATTACTATAACTTAATGCATAAAATAAAACAACAATTGATATTATAGACCGTGCCATACATACATACACAAATAGGTAATGAACAACGGACAACAAATATTACTGATAAACATCATTGCATACAGATTCACTCGATCACAAAAGAGTTTAAAAATTTAATGTATATTTTAAATATTAAAGTACACTTAAATATTAAAAATTGCAAAACGCACATATATGTTTTATAATTGTTTTTTATAGAACTGGAACGAGAAATTGAATATGCGCGCATAAGCTTTTTTCATGGCTTATATCAGCATACCATTTTCATTATATTCGTCCTATTATATAAAAAAACTAAAACAATAAAAAAATTAACATTTCAAAAAAAGTGAGTTACAATTGCTTATCTTTATAAAAACTTAACCACATGACGGTAACTTTTTAAGTCGCAAAGTAACAAAATTGTAAATAGCTGTAAAATAGTTTATGTACTAACATTTACAAGAAACACTTACGCATTAAAAACTTTGGCACTTATTTTACTGATATATCTATGGTACATAAATGTCGTACAATATAGATTTGGCACGAACAATGAGCACATCCATTACCGACCTCATTAGGCCATTTTAAGTTACATATGTACATATTGAGAGGAACTTTGAGTTCACGTCAACGCTGACGAGTAGCTTGGAGACGGGATGGATGGGCGTTACGTATGCATAACTGTGGTGCGCCTGGTGTAACCACGCCGTGCTGATCCGCCGGAACCTTGTGCTTCACATTCTCTGCGAACTCGATCTATGATATCCGCAACTAGTTTTTCCTCACGGGTGCGTCGCTCTTCCCAATCTGCTTGATTTTCTTGATCTGTTAAAATTTCGTTATATACTTTGATGGTTTAAATGTAAAGTGTACAAGATTCAATTAAAAATCAATATAACCATAGCCCCCGAAGCGAAGAGAGGAGTAAACAACCATACATAGAGTAATATTTAACCTTAATTTCACTTGATGTTAAAAGACATCAAGGCCAAAAACAGTAAAGTGCTCTCGTCTAAAATACTCTGGCTTATATACTGAGAGACGTTAAACAGCATTGCAGTTATAGCGACAAATGTAAAACATGAAGTTATAAAGTACGTTACAACTATTCAAACTAGCATATGGCCTCAGAACCGGACTAGGAAACTTTGTGAAAGTTTTTTGAAGATCCAGTTTATGGTCTGTTTGATGACTCAATTGCTTATTCATACATATGAAACAAAAATCTTTTATCAACCATTTGTAGATTAAAAGGGCCTTTAAAATTCTACAGTTTTATATATTTTTAAATCGAAAATAAAATAACAATAAAATCGGAGCGCACCAAAAAATTATAACTATTATAGAAAGATTTCTTTATGATCATATAAATGAAAAAAAAAAATTTGACGCGAGAAATTGAGAGCCCGATTTTTATGTTCGTCAATAATTTCAAGAAATATTAATCGTTTTACCTTTACTATTTCTGTACTGACGCTTTGTTTCCATTGATTTTGTCGCTTGCTTGACAATGGATTGATAGTTTGGCACACTAGTTTTGGGCAACGCCAGCTCTGGATCAATTTCATCCTTTACTTCTGTTTGTGTTTGAACTTGTTTTGCAAGTGCTTCTGCTTGTGAATTAGTTAAAACCGGACTAGAATCAGCTAAAACTTCACTATGCCTGCTGGATAGGTGGCCGATGTACCCTTGAATTATAAAAATGTAGATAGTTATCATACAGAAATATTCTTTTTTCTTTTATATTAAGTTTTAACTATTTTTGGATCTTAATCATATAAGTTTTGCGTGGTATTTTAAAGTTGTCCGTCAACAAAGTCATTTATATTATTTACATTCTTCACCTCACTCATAGTCATGGGAAAACGAAAAATCACGGAAAACGCACAAAGTACTTTCCTCTTTTTATTGACTGTTAATAATAATATGGTTGGTACACGCGAAACACTCTTTGCACTGAATGTTTTAGTGCAGCAATGCTAATACATGAAAACGGATATCCTATTGTGTCTTGTCGAATACGAGAAGGCGTTTGATCGTGTAAAATACGAATTGCTAATAAAGCGCTTTGACGATACTAGTGTGAATAGCAAGAATATTCTACAAAAAAGAACTTGTTCGAAAAACAAAAAGCAACAGGGAGCGTAGACTATGACTATACAGAATAAGTTTACATAAGCCGAGGTGTACGTCAGGGCTGTATTCTATCTACTACGCTGTTTAAAGTTTATTCTGAGTCATTTATATCGGCAGTTCTCGAATAAATTGAAATTGGTGTCAAAATTAATGAACAAATCATCAATAACTTACGTTACGCCGATGACACGGTTTTCATTGCCTCATCAGAAAAAGATTTACAGACGATTATAGACATGATGCTTGGAGAGCACCGAGAAAGCCGGTCTGTCCATTAATGTTTTTAATACTAAGTATGGAGACCAGCTTCAGTAGGCCAGTGTTACAACATGTGATATCGATAGTGAGCAAAGATCTTGAGTGTGTCCGGCAATACAAATATCTTGATGCTTGGGTATATGAAGTATGGGACTGTGCCCAAGAGATCAACGCCAAGACAGAAATTGCCCGGGCATTATTTAATAAAACGAGGAGTTTCGTGTTGTCGCCAACAAAGTCTTTAGATCAGAATAGGTATTATCAGGTGTGATATTTGGCCGGTACTTGTACACAGTTATGAGGCTTGAACTCTTAAAGATAGTATCACCAGACCCAAAAAATCACAAATGAAAAAGTTCTCCAGCGTGTCGACAAAATCAGGTTATTGCAGACCGTCTAAAAGCGAAGAGTTGAATATCTTGAACACGTTTTTCGGCACGACAGATATCACCTGCTTCAACTTATTATGACGGGCAAAGTTGAACGTGAAAGACTCGTTGAAAGCCGAAGAAATTTCTAGCTGTGAAATATAAGGGAGTGGACCGGTTTCAACACTGTAGAGCAACTGTTCCGTGTCGCTCAAGATCGAAACAAATTCTCCAATGTAATGGCCAACCTTCAGTAACAGAAAGGCACTTTAAGAAAAAGAATGATAGTAAAAACTCGAGTAGTCCACTGAATTATTAGTATTAAGGTGAAAGAAAATACATTTATTTTTTTAAATTTCCGAAAGATTTTTGTTTTATGCTATAGTAAGGTAGCGGTGCTAGTAGATGGCCATGCATGAGTAGTTGGCCACTTTCCCTAAAAATGCTTATAACAAGAGTTTTATATAAGATTTTTTACGCATTGTTAGCTAATAGGCTAGTGTGATCATCTGGCAACACAAAAAAATAGACGCCGTCGTGTTGGTAGCCGTGGTATTCAAAAAGGCGAATTTTGACTTTTGAATCGGTGGTCGTTAGATTAAAACAAGGTAATTTCTTATGTAATTTATTGAGCAAAGAGGTCAATCATTCGAAAGATTTTGATGGCAAATCATGTTATTTTTCTAGGTAATTTGGTTTTAGGATTTATAGTGGGTTTGAGTCAACATTTGTTTTAAAAATTAAAAATGCATTTTTGCTTACATTATAGTTTGTTGGGGTGGCCCATTACTAGCATCTGTTAGTCAAAATAATTTAATAGTTGTCCGTCCGGGCAACTACTAGGTATTTTCTATTTCAAGTTTATTTTGCTTCATTATTTTTTATGTAACCTAAAAAGTTAATAAAAGTAAAATGCATTAACATTTTTTGGGTTTTATTTTTATTTTCAGTAATGAGCCGGGTGGGCAACTACTGATTATTATTTAGGCCAATTACTAATTAGTCATCTACTAGCACTGTGCCTAGCTTGCTGCCCTTTAAAAAGCACTTTTTTTATGTACCGACGGAAGTGAGCAAGAATACAAAAAGGAAGCCAAAGGAAAAATTTGCCCACCGTTGCTTTTGGAGAAGATTGTGATCTACTTGAAACGGAAAATGGAAAAGAAGGAGTATCTCGCAAAGCAGAAGTTAAAGCGAGCCAACGAAAGGAAACGGAAGAAGGCGGGAAAAGATGCATTGATGGAACAGAAGAAATTGGAAGGAGAAGATCGAAAGCGCCGCAAGTTTCAAGACACCCAAACCAAAAAAACCGGAACATTTATTCTTCTGACTCAAGTGTTAAAGTCTCATCGGCAGAAAGCGACATTGACCGTGAAGAAACGCATGAGGATGATAGTGACAACAAACTTATCCCTCCGAAAAAAGTGAACGGCATTCGTGAATTCGTCTTCGTTCGTTATGACGGCAGGTTTTATCCCGGAAAAGTTGTTACGGCGCTTCCATTGGTCGCTTCAATTTCTGCTATGGCGAGAGTGGGGAGGCTATGGAAATGGCCAGTTCGGCCCGACGTTTGTGAATACGAGTGGAAAAACGTCATCACTACCATAAAGGAGCCTCAGAAAACAAACAAAACGCGAGACCTCTATAATGTGCCTGAAATGAAACACTTTGAAGACTAGACTTATTTAAAATAATTAAATAAATTTCTTACGAAGCAGTCTATAAGGCTTATTTTTATTTAGAATACAGAATATAGCATTGAAACTGGGTGGGAAACTACTACTCTACTAGAATATTTGTATTAATTTCTTTTTGAAAAATTAAAACTGGAGTAATCTGTTGATTGATCTAATAAATTCGAGTTTAAGTTATCGCAAAACGCCTTCACTGAGTGCATAGACCGATTAACAACACAGACAGTATTTAAAAACAAAAACTACTGCATGAAATGGCGCCGCTACCTTAGATACCAAAACCTATAACACATACGTAATATTTTACCTTCATTCTAAGCTTTACATAAAACAACTTTTAGTAGTTGTAAATAAACGCCGTTATACATAGTAAATTGATTAACTTTTTACCAACCTTTCCTACTTTTGAAGAATACGAGGCATTGTTCACATTGGAATAGCGGCGCAGGATTCAACTGCGGTATAGCGTGAGCTTTGTATTTGTGCCGATACCAGTGCGTGCGACTTTGCAAGATCTCTCCACATAATTTACATATCACACTACCATCCTCCCGAATCAAATATTCTAATAGATCATTCCTCACTTTCATTGGTTTAACGGGTTCTTGCTCCTTACTGTCATTTATTTCAGGTTTTACTTGATCCATTTTCTTATTTTCTATTGCATGTTGTATATCAGTATTTTCATGTACGTCCGCAATTTTCTGCATTTCATTGAACATAGGATCGGGTTCTTCATAGTGTTCAGTTTGTGATATGTTGGGGAGAACCTCTACTGTAATTACGGGTACACCTTCTCCGTCCTCTTCATAACAATAGTCATATTCTGTAACATTGTAAATAATTATTATGTAAAATATAATAATGTATATTATTTGCTGTAATGTAGTTATAATTAGCGTATAGGTCATTTAAGATGTAATCTCTCTATGGGCCAGACAAATATTGGGTTAGGATAGGTTAGGTAAACGGGATGTTTAAGATCTTGTCTCCTTCAATCGTTACTATATTATTAGCCAATTTTGCTTCTTCGAAATCTTTGTTTTTAATATTCTTTCAAATGAAATTAGACGTGACAAATTAAAAGCTTCTATAAAACGATATTATCTGCATGACATATATACCTTAATTTTTATAGTAACATCTGCGGGCCTGTCACAATAATGTAAAATAATGGAACATATGGACGTGTTTTAATAAAAACCAAAATATTTTTCACTAACTTGCAGCCATAAAATTTCTATCAAATCGACCACAGCAGAACTATGTTGCTTGTAACCTGTAATTGTTTTTCATCTAACTTAAAAAAAAGGCCTACAGGAAAACAAACTTAAATAAACAAAATCTTAGTCTTTAACATTTTATTTTAATTATTTATTATTTGCAGTGTACACTTTTTTTATTAAAATTTAATACGCTGGTAAAATTCGTTTTCTTACACAATATTATCTACCTAATTTCTCTTTACAGTAAATATAAACTTTTGCTTCGTCCACCACAATTGTTAAAGCTTTACTGTTTGCTACAATGATTATACTTAGTAATTAGAATCAGTTAATCAGGGATAGTTAATATTTTGTTAAGAGTATAGTCATAATTAATGACCCGTGAAATAAACAATACCATATCTAATGTTTTCAGTTGATTCGTAAAAGTAACACATTGAGACTTATAAATGAAAAAAAAAAACAACAATAATTTCTCTTTTTATATACTACATACTTTAATATTTTGCTTCAGCGCAAGGTTCCTGTGAACTTATCAATTGCTGATTTAAAATATTATTGAGAGGTCAAGATCTACTTAAAATATAACAAAATATAGAAGAATAAAAATATCTACGACGCTACCTGCATGGCGTTATAGCGTATAAATATTATTTGATCTGTGTTTCAGTTAACTATCAATTTAATAGAATATAGAAAAATAATCAACAGTTGAATAAAACATTGCACATAGCTAAGTGTGAAAGGATCATCTGAAATTATAACTTGTCTCATTATCGTACACAAAACACAAAAAAATACAATGATAACATGTACCATTACTTAGATCTTACATAAGTAACGAAATAATTATTATTATTTCAAATACAAGATATAATGAAGATCAGTTTACACACATTCACTTCAAATGCTTTAGAAATTTAATCAAAGCGTTTTATTATACTAATATTGGTTATTGTCGTATATTACGGTTTATAATTTACTTTATATACTCTAATTCTCATAAAATAGGTCCTAAATTTTAAAAAAAACCTATTTTATAAATCTATTACATAAACGACGCAAGTTTCATAGAATTCATCGACAATTTTAGAAACGAAAACGTTTATAGAAAAAGTTTATAGCCTATAATACTTATGAAAAAAGTTTTTCATTATAAAAAAAATATAAATTTAAATAAGCTGCCTTGCAGCGTGTGGTTAGAAAGGAAAAGAGAAAATAATTATAATGATATAACAATGAACGTATGAAACGCCAACTTAGTTGGCACTAATATCACAAAACAAAATACTACAAAGAAGAAAAAAAAATAAACAATTCACCATCCAGATGTATCGATCAAATGGGATAGTATATTTGAGAAAGGATGGCGACAAGGAAAAAATTTAATAAAAATAAAATAAAATGATAAAGTAACAAAAAGTATCTGTGTACAATAAAAGATCAAACATATGCAAATGTCAAAATTTGTGCGTCGGACCGGCGCTGGGGCTTCGATCTAAATAAATCACCATACAATTGGTAATACCTTAAGGCGATATAGAATAACCGTATTATAATGAAAATATTACCACCCTTGCGCTATGTACAAACCTCATACCTACCAACCCTAACTGTTAAACTTAACGAACATCTTAAACTTGTGCGTTTATATTTAAAAACACGTAAAAGAAAACTCATTTATAGCTTTAAGTAGGTAATAATATATCTATACTATATGTTCTTAATACTCAACACTAAATAAATTGCTTGACAATTATATTCAAAACCTTTTGTAACGTGGACGTCACTCCTAAACGGAGATTTGTTAGCCCCGAAGGTTAACTTAAAACTAAAGCGGAGTTTAGTAGTTAAATAATAACTAAAAAACATTAAATCCCTTATCAATGGAAGAACTGCTGATTGTCGTTTTATGTTCTAGTAAGTATACTAGAACATTTCTATAACTAGCTATAACCAAGATTATATCGATGGAAACATTCATTAATACGGATGAACGTGCTATGGCACTGTTACTTCATACGCAAACATTCTGATATCTCATCCGTAACATCTCACATATAAGATATGTAGGTACATATTGTAACAATTAGACTCACTAATAATCGTATATTTAATCTTCTAAGTTAGTCTTTAATAAGAACAGACAGCTAAAGTTAACATTTAAATTAAACTATGTTATTTATATATAATTATATGTATATATACATATATAGGTATATCTATATTTACGCATGCGCCTTGGCGTCAGCAAGCGAATAAAATCCATAATCTTACTATGTATATGACACGGGCAACTAATATCATAGATATAGTTACTCTATATCTCGATTTATTATTGCGAAGACAGATACAAAAGTTAACAAACAGTCTTTGGTCGGTGCCTTGCGGTAGATCAATATTTGCTGCAGTAAGCAGATTACGCGGGTAAACACTTCCTGGATCTAGGTATTGTCTTTCCCTTGGAAATTTTATAAATTTTTAACTATGTCATAAATTTGCTGTCATTAAGAATGAGTGGTCGTCCTCTAATCATCTAATAGATTTTATAAAAAATATTTATATATAAGAACGTGAACTCGCTTAGAAAAGTGTAAATGGAAAGCATATCTAAACTTGCACAGCACCCATTAACGATGATCATTAACTTTTTTTGTTTCAATATAACATTAAATTTATAACGGCGCAAAAATTGCGTAACTGGCCTCTATTATTGTATATTTATTGTCTAATATTTGCACAACCATACTATTTAAACGATTTAACATTATGAACTTTATGTAACAAACATTAGTTTTTAAATGCATAACAGTATCATTGGAAACATACGACGCGTACAATAAAATAGTACGTTAAAATTTAACTCCAAAAATAAAACAAATATAATGTCTATCCAACACGGGATTATCTTATTCCTATATAGAAAACCTATGAAAAGAGAAAAATATTAATTTCTATAATGTCTATCAAGGCACTTATATTGGATCCCACAAAAATTTTAACATGGAAAGATGGCCTACGTTACATTATTTTAAACTTGAGTAGGGTCTGGAGAAGGATGAGGTGTCGAGCCACGAGGAGAACCAGAGCCCATAGCCTCCAACTTAATTCCCGGCGGCAACTGGCTCTCCATTCCCGGTAACATAAAAAATGCGTTTGTTGGGTAAACGCAGTCCTTTGGGACGTAACAATCGTGAGTTGTTTTCATATGGTTCTTCATTTTATCCGGCCTCGAAAATTCCTTGCAGCATACTGGGCAAGGAAATACTTTCCGTTGTTGACCCTCGTGGTATAGAAAGGCATGCCGCTGGAATGAATATTTGTTTTTGAATGTTTTCTGGATGTTCTCCTTAGCGCATTCGATACATTGATACACCCCTTCGTTCACAGAGGCGTATCGAAACAAGTTGAGGCCCCGGACAGACATTTCGGTCAATTGTTCCGCTGGATCGTTGGTGGTAGAATTTGCTCTCCTCCGTAACCTTCTCCTAGGTACTGGCCGTTGCATTTGATTGCTTCCAGTTTGGACAGTGTTATTGTTTATGGAATCATTCTGGTATTCTGCAGATGTGGAAGCGCTCTGTGTCGCCGGATTTACGCGTATTTTTCCAGGTCCGTCGCTTGAAGGTGATTGTGCGTATTTTACATCTTTATTTTCAAATTCCGGTGTGCCTCGCCCTGTAAACAGTTATATGTTAAACAATAATATTAATCAACTCAAAGAACAAACTCAACTTTTTATCTAGAAAATACGTACATTTTTGGCATCTAAGTTAAACTAATAAAATGATAAGTAAACGCAAAAAAGAATCTATGAATGGGAGAAAAAAAAAACAGAAAAAGAAAATAAAATAATATTTATTTGTTTAAAATGAATGACGAATTTTATTACACCATGATACAAAAAAAAGGAAACAATGAACAGTGGAACTACTTCATGGTTGAATATGCCGCTCGAGCCGAACACTACAGACATATCACTTACAATGTGACAAATAGCACCAACTTCATTTGCTTCAGGTAAAAAAAAAAACTTTTATAAACGGCTGAGAAACAAATTCATCCCTTGAATGAATTCTAAAATAAAATACATAAAACTAAGGAAACAAAGTTTTTAATGTAATACGTAAAGATTTAGAATTTCTACAAAATTGCATGAAAATTTTAATGCAATCTATAGTTCAAACTGTAGCAAAATCAAAAATCTTAAAATACTTTAAAAATAAACGTAATGCTAATTAATAAATAAAAAATGTAACAAAAAAGAAGGTTCTCAACTATGTTATAATAGGACTCAAGTGATTGCATTTGGAACTATTTCCGGCAAGTTCGGTTGTAGGTACATTACAATTACAAAAATAACGCTTTAGCTAAAATAGCTTATAAGATCACGAAAGGTGGGTTTATTAAGTCGAAAATGAAATATATTTGCAGCTGCATTACGAAACGTAAACATAGTTAAACGTAACAAAAAATATATATCATACACATCATACATTTTATAGAAGAGAAATGAAATTTAAAACATCAACAAGTATTAAAAGATATAAGCCTCATTATATAAAGTTCGTAACAAAGAAAACAAAAGGGAAATTCAATAGTTTAAAAAAAAAACAAAATCACAAAAGCATACAATTTGTACTGAACCAAAAATACTTTGTTCTCGCGTAGCATCATTTTGAGCAACATAGAAAGCATACTGATAAACATAATCTACCTCTAACCACACCTACTACGACACGAGGGTAGTATCATATGATTACATACCTACCTGATCAGTCCTCTCTTCCTGACTACTAATTTTCTAGACTTTAGAAAATTCACTCTATTGTTAACAACACAATTTATATCTAATTAATTTATAAATAACTTACGCTAATCTTTACTAATAACCCGTGTTGTTACTTTGCTACTATTACAATTAAAAATTTATGTTATTTAAGTCAACAGCGTCGCCGTCGTCGTTGCTAATATCACCAGTGACAGTAATATGGTGAAACAGTGATACAGAATGTATAGATACGATGAGCATACCACCACAATTATCCTTTTCCTCACCATCATACACCAGACTCCATCCTCTTCAAATATCCATGAATCCTCTTTAGAAAAATTTGGTGGGGTCTATACATTCGATTTCACCAGTCGATATAGAAATGCCACGATAATTCTAAAATCCAGATTTATATCAAAGAAAAAACTTATATACGTTTTTTTATGACCATGTTTGTTTAGTACATATTGGCCCGCCCAAAAATCACTTTCACACTTGAAAACAAAATAGGTATAAAAAAAATAATAACAATCGAAACGTAAAACATTAAACATGAATACAAAAGATTTTCTAATTTTGATGTAACTTTTATTATTCTCTTTAAAGATTCTAAAAATAGTAATTAACACCTTATTGTATACCAATGAAATTATTTCTCGTTAACAAATAATGCTATATGTATGTCGTGTAACTTTCTGCAACTAAACTTTATCTGTCTATATAATCATACTTTTTGCATTTGCTATTGTCTAAGTGCGTAACAAAGAAAAATATGGATTCAACATTTGGCTAAGGACTATTATTTAAGTTAAATAATTTTAATAGATCTATTCGTTTCTTTTTTTTTAAATTACATATGTGTGGTAAAATTTCAATGCATTGATCATAATAAATATTTTCTATTGATTGCGATTAGCCAAAAATCATCTTACTGGAAGCTATTTAAAAATAACTGTAAGTTTAAAAAATCCAAACTTTCACGCAAGGATTCAGTCATTTTTAAATAACTTTTTACACAAATTGTCAAATGGGAATGAAAATCGGTAAATTTGATTATTAATTACATTACGGATATACCTCGATAAGACGGGCACGAAATTGGCCCCATTTAGTTCTCAAATCGATTAAAATTGTTCTGATAAATCACTGTTCTATTGTAACTACATTATAGGGCATCTAAAAATTTCAAGTCTATGACCCCTTTTTACTAACTTTCTGCACTATGTATCTAATTTCTTATTGAATTTAGAGAATTTGAATAACGATTCACAAATTAATATTAAAAGACCTCCTAAGCAAAGTACTGCCTTTTTAGAAATACATACTGTATTGAAGGAAAATATTTATGTATATTGATATATATATTTACCGTTTATATATTATTTAATAGTTAAGAAACTCTGATAATATTAACACTCTGAAAAATTTGAAGTTAAACTAGTTTAACAGGCTTTATAATAAACAAATGTTATCTGTGAACGCCAACAGTTTATATTAGCTATATTATATATGAATCTGCAAAAAAATATGATTATTTGCTATTTATATTTACATATGACTTTTACCAATTTTACATTTGAAAAGATTCCAATTTCGTATTTTTCTCAGTTTGGAGGAATGGAATCTAACTTGTATTTAAAATAACAATCCAACAAACAATTAATATATATATACTTTATAGATATATACATATACAAGGGACAATATTTAATGTCACATCACATGTGACATTTTCTTAAGTTTAATTTAGCACCAATCGATGATATAGCTTTTAACAATATTAAATAATGTTCATAGTTATTAAAATAATTAATATAACTCTGTTGTATTATAAATAACCAGTTTTATAGCCGTTATCTACAAATTAAAGGTACAAAGGAACACAGAAAAAAATGTTCATATTGGTTTTTAAACAATATTCAAAAGATATTAACTTTCCTAATATGTTAGGTTTAGGCACTGGCTAAATTGACTATTATAATTATATTCTTTTACGATTCTTTTCATAGCCTCACCCTCAAAATTATACATATTTCCCCCTTCTCTTTTAAGTACCTAACGAATTTCGTGATAAATTTCGTATAAAGTTTATGAAAGGTAGGTACAATAAATTCGTTTTTTTAATGAATTTAACAGTCTTCATTTTGATTATATAGGCACGTCTGCCTTCAAATCTTATTATTTTTTTTAAAATTTCATTTACGAGTCACTTCGATTTTCCAAGAAAACGGGAAACATGAGATGATAATTCTTACGTACGATCTATATCAGTGATATATTTAACTACATGGGCCTAAAAGTTACTATATCTCTAAGGAAGCTTCTTAAAGTAGATTTTGTAAACTCTGAATAATGAAAATAAATAATTATACATAATATTCTTTGAATTTCTTAGACACCTAGTAGTCGTAGTGATTTAACTTATTTTTATACAAGTAAAGGCACACTAATAGGCAAGCGTTCCCTGGACTCTACCTACACATGATGGAAACATTAACATATTTTTTGGGTTAACAACGTAATTATTCTTTAGTACACTATAACAAATAGTATTTGTATGCATTTTATAACGAACCTAGTATTCACGTCCCGTAATCGAGAAGGAAATGTGACTATCGATTTAAAACATGGAAGACTACATTTGCCTCTAAATAAAATAAAATATTATAAGTACTTTCTTTTTACTAATAAGGCATTTTTATTTCTAATAAAATAGAATTTACAAAATCATCTCATGGTTCCAATACATATTTTACATTTCAAAGCACCTTTGCTTAGATCACTTTTACGACAACACAATGTGGTACCCATTTCGGTTATAATTATTTGTTTTTATTGTATTTTATAATTCCGGGAAAATTGTTTTTCAGTTTACAAGAACTTTTAAATTATGTAGACCTTTCTACAGATAACTAATTGTCCCTAATTTGTTGTTTTTTTACATTTTTCACCTACAATATTGTCCTTGACAGAAACTCAGATATTTTGATAAATAGATTCTCTATGTATTTAATAGATACGATATAACATTTACTAATTATTCAGACAAGTAAACCAAATAAGTGTAAATAATATTATCTTATTCAGAGCTTTAATATTTTTATATATATTTAATGAGGAACTGACTCTAATCTACCTTTTCATGTTACTGAGATTTTGAAAGACTTAAGTTTTGCCGTAATATAAGTATAATGTTTACAATTGTATTGCATAATATCTATATTCAAGTATATATTAACATTGATAAAATATTTTAAATTAATCTTAACAAAAACCTAGAAATTATCATAGCCCGTGTTGAGTTTTACTTCGAAGAAGTTATTGTATATTAACATCTAAGATCACTAATAAGGCAAGTAAATGAAAATGCATTCAACACCACTACTTAAAGGCGCAATGATATCATACCTTTTTGTAAATTCTATGAATTAGCCTCTTATTTAGGATATTACCTTTTTTTTCAAATTTAATGCTCAATTTGCTGCATACAATTCGTTCCCGTTTAGTATACAAAAAGGTCGCGCCATTTCTTTTCTTTTTTTAATCGTAAATGTAACTCCTAATCCTATAACTACCTAATTCAGTTCAATGAGAATTGCATGTAATCCGATACACTACTTTTGATAAAATTACCATGAGTAAGTTTACTTTGTACCCTGAAATTTTTGTAAGTAATAAAATTAAGTAACAAGTGAGTGCAAAATAACAAGTAAATTATTAGAATTCACCATAAATCTCTTACGACTTCAAGCACTCCGTGAAACAAATGGAACAACATAAATAAATACCATAAATATAACAACAAACGACTTATTGCCGCTTAATATCAACAAACTTATTGATATACATATATATTCGTGAAATTTAGAGCTCGAACGTCTATTCAATTGAAATCTACTGTAGCTGCTATATTTAAGGTCAAATTCTATTTACTTAAAAACGAATCCCTAAGCATTAAATCAGATCTAATAGCTGCACATGAAATCGATTTCTTTAAATTAAGACTCTTGTTTTGCCATCTGCTCATTGGCATTCGGTTGGTTTTTGTGTATTATTTTCAGGTGCGCAATCATGTTGTCCTTCCTGGTGAACTCCTTGAAACAGATCGGGCAAGGGAACACTTTCACATCTTTTTTATGTGATGTGACATAATGCCGACAGAAGTTGCTGATATGCGTGTAAACCCTCGCACATATTTTGCAACGGAATACATTTTCACCTTCCTTGATGCAGTAGTCCCTTACTGACTCATTAGTCTCCTCGTGATAGTTGCCGACGTTGCCTAAGTTATTTTTCCTAATGGGAGACGGGAAGATTCGATGCTCCCAATTGGTTTGAGACAAATCGGACATTTCGTTACCGGGCAAATTCAGATTGTTCTGTTCTAGTTCGGCGGCGAACAACTGAGTGGCGAGAGCGGGCATGAGCACCGTTTCGGGTGGGAACTTATCGAAACTGTTAAGCGCTGGATTCAAATTTGACAGACCTGACAGCTGACTGAATAAGTTTCGAGCTCTAAATTTGGACATTTGGGGCAGCAGTTTTTTACTATTCTTTGGCTTTAAATTACGACCTTGTCTGGTTTTATCTTCAGCGTCTTTTATAGGACCTTCCTGTGAATTTGAGTTTTCTCGGCTTCTTTCTGGGTTGTATTTGTATTCAATTGGCTCGTTATACTCATCGGTTGCTTCGTTGAGGGGCTCTTGTTTTATAGACCCATTTTCAATTTTAAGAATAGGTCCATTTGTTGGATTATTATGTGTGTCCTCTTTTGATATTTTTTCAGTTTCTGAAAGGGTTTAATTAGAAATTTCTTATCTGTTTAAATAAAAAGGTAATAAAAATATTTCATTATAATGATTATTGGAAATATTATAGTAGGATAGGAAATAATGAATGTTCAAAAAAAAAATAGGATTTTTATAAACTAGAATATTTCCAATTTGCTTTGAATGAAGGAAAGCTATTGGGAATAAGCCTTGTTTGTTTTCCCTTTTCTTGTGTATTATATATATGTTTAAAAAGTTAATAGAGTGAAATTATGTTATCAAACCATTACCACACCGAAATTGCCCCTGGCCATTCCTCTAATAGCTCTCCCCGAAAGCAGAAAAGCAAGCAATAGTTAAACTGATGACTTGTAGAAGAAATAAGCATTTATCGAGAACGAATACGTCAATAATAATTTGATAGATTCTCACTTACCCCTTCAGAATAAACTTTAAATATTATAAATAAATATGTAATCATAATACACTTCACTTTTTCACTTATTTCATACAATTCCTATCATCAAAGCTTATATCCCATTAGCTTTTCTCTTTTATCTTTAGACATTTTAAACAAAATCAAAATCGGTGTTAGGTCAATGGAAAGGAAAATTATAATGTATTTACAAAAGACAAGCGAAAATAAAATATCCACGTATTTTATAATTGTATTCCGTATATTTTACAATTTTTTAACGAAAACTAAGAACATTTTAAGGTCATAATTTTTCTTCTAATAAGAAAAATGAACTACAAGGGTAAAAATTTCTGATACCGTCGTAATGAATATTGTAAAGAGACGTACCTGCAGATTCAGAGTCTTTACATGTTGGAGCCTCGTTAGACTGAGCGTCGTCTCCTTCGTCTATCATGAGAGCTTCCCCTGCTTCCTCGCCTCCCGAAGTCGCACCGTCCTCGGCGCTAAACCCGTCCATGGACATTTTAACTTCGAGCATTTCCGGGGAGCCCCTGATTAACTGGTCACCGGCCCTGTTGGACGGGGCATGTGACGCGGACTCCGGAATGAACTCGCCCGGCGGACTCGCCGCCGTAGTTAATGCATCACTAGAACTTCCACTGAGCTTTCGCGGCCGGCCTCGTTTCCTTTTTGGTTGCATTAGGGCGTTGCCCAATAAAGGCATTAACAAGTTGGGAGGTGCGCCACCACTGGGCATTCCTGACGCCGGTCGTTTTTGATGCATGTACGGATGATGTATTCGGTGAAGCTGCGGTGGCGGGGTGTGAGCACTGCCGCCGGTCTGTTGCTGTTGGATCAGCGAGTTTGTCAATGCCGGTATATCGCATTTCTCCTCATTAACCTCTGTTAGGCCTTTTATTCTCAGACTTTCCGCTACTTTCAGGAAAGCCGTTAAACGTTCCTGGTCCACACTTACTTCTCCTCGATACATAAAATCTAATAAACTTTTCATATCTGAATAAGGTACATCCTTCAATATAACTATGGGATGTTTCTCCTGATGATTCACAAATAAGGCTTGAAAATAGGGACTGCACGCGGATAAAACCATCTTGTGTGCTTTAAGCAATTGGCCATCGACTGCTAAAGTTACGTCCGTGAACGTCTCCGCATGCAGTAGCTGGTCAAATACCGACAGCATATTAGATTGATGGTTATTCCATCTCAAGCAAAATCTTTGCGTTGCCATCTTTAAGCTTTATATTCTTTTCTAGAAGATTTTATTTTTACCAATTCAGGCTTAAACTCTAATGTATTAACAATATCAATGATGTATACATAAGTATTCTCTCTCTTGTTCCATGAACAAAATAACAAAACTTTAACAATAGATAATGTTTACTTAGAAGCCATTTTTAAATTGCTCGTTTCGTACTGCTAATGCATTTTGTATGACGGCCGCAGGGGGACCTGCAAAATGACAAAATACACTTTAACATTTGGCTTAAGGGTAACATCATTTATCATCAAAGTATCCATCCAATTAAGGAGAAATATCAAGAACATTTTCGCAAAGATAATTCTACAAATTAAAATCGACAAACACGTAATGAACATATTTTATAAAACGTTATTATGTTCCACGTTTTATTTAACTATACATAAAAAGTTTTGTAAATTTATTTTAATCACAATTCCAAATTGCTTGTCTCATAATCAGAGCATAAAATCTTTTTTAAAAAAAACTGAAATCCGAACATCTTCGATTATATAAATTAAAAAATTAATTATTACCAATGAAACGCAAAAATATTTACAATAAAACAATAATTATTTAAATTACACGAAAGTAGTAAATTGCTAATAATGCATGGGTTGTAAATAATAAAAGTGTATTTTTTAACAATATTTAAAATATGTAAAGAGCGTTTATTATGAGTTTAACTGGTTTGTTATGAATGATCCGGTACGGAGATACCTAGATCAATCAAGGTTAAAAAAATCGAGGGCGCCTCTAGCGGCGGGTGGCGAGTCTGTGCATCGCGGAGCGCACTGCAGTAGGAAAACATTCTACGTGTAACGCGAAGTACCTATATGCAATTTATCACGGCGAGATACATCCGCTATTTAGAAGAGAATCGTTCGCATTATAGTAACAATCATTACACAAAATAGATGACATTCTCGTTTCTTATACGATTCTTATTGGAACCAATAATTAAGGAAATAACAAAAAGTTAGAAATTTACGTCACATCCACAGGTGCTGACCACAAATGTTATCGCGGCATAAACGGGCGCTCGAATTATTACTACGCACCCAGTCGAGCGCGTTACATTACGTCATCACAATGGCATTATTACCTACGTTATCCGCATTAATTCGTCCGATACGCTGTGATAACAACAATTTGAGAAATATTATATCACTGCACTAACATAATAACGTACCACACGTACTGCACAACAATCAACTCGACCCTTTTATGGGAGTGAGGAACAGCCCTTCCGCCATAGTCCGAGTCCGCGTTTACGTCGCACCCCGCTCACCCGACGACTGACGGGCGCGCGGCCGCAACCCCGCGCAGCGTACACCGCCTCGCTCCGCGACTCGAATATCTCTCACAAAAAATACGCCGTCATCATCGAAATGGCGGCAGCGGAAATATTCAGCGCAGGGTGCACGGTAAAATATTGATTTATTGAAATGTATTGATTAGGATTCCTTCGAGTTAAATGAGATGTGATGTGTGGTTATCTAATAGTTTATAAGTCATATTCATTGCCTATGTACTTTGTTTGTTTGTTTTCTACTATATTGAATCAGGAATAATTATTTATAAACATGGCTTCGTAAAATAAATGTAACCCACCCTCGCGTTTATTACAAAAATATTTGTTACCAAATTTACTAATTTTGATGTCATTAAGGAAAATACACTTAAAAATCTAATAAAATCGATACATTGAATGATACATTTGACATTCTAAGGCTTTTCTGTAGCGACATCCCAAGGGAAGATATACTCTGATGATATATTAGGAGAAATCATTAGGACAGGTGATGACATAAAAAATAAATAGCAAAATGTACTTTATTAAGATTTCGTTTAACCTACCTTTCACAAAATTGTATGAGGGTTGATTTTCCGCGTGAAAAACATTAATCCATTTGTGTTGTCGCCATGTCAGCACATGCTCCGTCTCTGTTGCACGCGGGCGGGGTGGCTTGGACGCCCTCGTCGCGCCAGCCGCCGCCGGAGATACACGAATATCGCCACTTTTCGCAACCGAATGCACCCGAGTTCACACGGAAAATAGTCCGCCAGGCCGCACTGATATCTTTATATTTTTTTTTAATTACAATTCAAATTATTCACTTTGTACTAACACAAAAAATAAAGTCTTTAAAAATTAACTAATTTTCCTTGGGATCGCTTAAAATGTATGAGCAAAAACTTTTGATGTCCAAAACTTAAAGATTGAAAGATGACAAAAAATCCGCGCGCGATATGTTACACGGAAGTATTTTTAATAAAAATGGCCTGCCGCCTCGACGGGAGGAGTGGCAATGGGCAATGAGGTCGGTACCCTCACTCTGGCACCCGCGCGCGCCCCTCCCTGCCGCTTCACTCCGGCACAGGGTTAGAAAGTTTCAAAAGTGAATCATGGAAAACGCGTTGTACAGCACTTACCTAAGGGATAACACTTTATGTTTAGGGTATAAAGTTAGGGTGTCTTTACGGCGTGGGAAATAAAATACACATGTTTAAATTTTATTAAAAATGTAATATTATTCCTGGTCGTATTAACGTATTATTAAGATAAAAATATACTTGCCTTATTGACTTATTGACATAAGTCAGTTATTGTACAATTGTAGGGCTGTATCGACACCACAAATTTCAATTATTTCGGCAATGTATTTTAAGCTGGTAATTCTAAGTATCGAAATTTACTCAGAGGAATTAACAACATGAACATGGAATAAAACAAAGGTTTAGAGCAGTTTGTGAACACCGACTGCACTCGCTGTGGAGCATGGTGTCAGATTTCAGTAGGCGGTGACGAATCATCTGGCTTTTATCACACGATATAATGTTTACAATTTATGTTTCTTCTATTAACTAACACAAAACACAAATTAAGACGAAATCTAAAAGAAATATTTTAGTGCGCTCAGTATAGACAGACAAACATTATAATGAGAAAGTAGCAATTAAATATTACAACTATATAATATTCCTTTAATTAATGGAAGCGTATCTTGCTCGCTACGATAAAATTGTATTAAAAGTAAGCTAAAACTTCTTTGTACTGAGGAAAGTCTTGTGTTAGATAAATCTTGTACATGTAACTACTTTTAAACAATTGCAACAGTAAATGTCTTGTTTGTAACTTAGACTGCTGTTCATCGTAAAATCTCTATTAACTATACTCTGAGAAAAAGCATCATATTATAACTTAAGCAGGTTAAAAGCAAACCCGGCTTTCTGTCAAGTTTTCGATGCATTCTTAATCTACGAAACTGTTATGCCAAAAGAGGCAAAGTATGTTAGGAACTTTCCCTTGAAGTCTCACGCTCCTACAAAAGACTTCAGGTATATATCACTTAAAGTCCTCAAATTTCTCTGCCTACTGCATTTTTAATAACAAAAATGTTACTACTCTCCGAATAAATACATGATACAATGTTGAAAATTAAAGAATTTTCTTTCCTGATGGTCAATAGACCGTTGCATATTTGTTAGTGTACTGTCTTGGGGCGGATACATAAGGCCAGCTCCGCCACAAAAAAGGACTATTACGAAAACCCTTTCAGCAAGATAAAAAGAATTTCTGAAATACTAATGACTGTTACGTTAACATGTTAGGTGTTTGACCGACTAAAACAGCTTTTCGGTTACTAGGCTTGTGGATCCAGTCTTGGACCTAACCAGAGAAGTATATTCTACTAAAAAAAAAATCCAAATTTTTTGTTTGGCTATTTCAATGAACTTTAGCAATTACCGTAAGTACAAATACAAATCTGTGAGTCGATGTAAATAAACGTGTCAGTATCGATTTGTCAGTAACTAGAGTATAATTCAGCAGTGACCTGACCTAGGTCATCGTGCCAGTGTTAGCTGAAGTCCTTACAGTGAGCTGACCTAGTTTCCAGGCGACGCTGTTGGCATATAAAAGCTTGCCAACATACTTTCCCCTTAATAACAAACGTGGCCTAAAAATCAAAGGGTAAAGTTTGATATTTTTAGAGTCAAAAAGTACACCGAAAATTTATCAATATATATCAAGTGTGTTTTAGCAACAGGTGAAGTTTATATTGTTTCTTTAATAATATTTGATTTTAAACCAATATTAAACCGCATCGATTAATAAGCAACCAATGAATAGGCAGTTTTACTGTAACGGCTTTGACGAACAGTTGCCGGTAACTGTTAAAACTACGCAAGTGGTAAAAGCTGCGAACAAAAAGAAATCCTTCAGCTTTCTAACAGAGACGTGTGTATAAATCGTCTACGTTCTCATTGAAGATGGGATGGGAGAAACGTCACTCGTTGATTATTATTTTCTTTGCACTAAAGACAGCTGTCTGTCGCAATCTCTCCAGTTTCTATTAAAATTATTTCGTTTTATTTTACATTCACCATCGTCATAACTATAAACTTATAATGAAATCTGAAATAATAAAACGAAGTTACTTTACATTCAATTAAATCGCGGATTTAATTGTGATTGAATGCGCGTCTGTTGAAACAAGTCCTACGTTTGTGGTGATAGAGCCAGGTTTGCAATATATACTGGGTATTGGTGGACTCGCCTACTTTCTGTGATGCTGTAACACACATAGTCGACGACAAAAAAATGTTGGGTGCAATAATAGTGGGAGTAGGTGGAAGGGCCCGTCCTGCTAGATTCGATTCAGTGCGACTAACGGTTGGTTTTCGGTTCATTGACTCGATTCGGACGCTCAATTTTCGCTGTGTACTGTTAGATATCTTATACTAACCAACAGCAGTCTCCGCAATAATGAGAGAAATGTGTCCCGAGGCTATGTCGTGGAAGCACAGTGGCATGTCCTTGTTTCTTTCGACCGACTCTCCTTTCTAACGTGCTAATGATTTATATAGTTTTTGTATTTAAACTCCTTGGTCTTTGTACAAATTGCACAGTAGGGATTTTGTGTTAAATTTGTTATAAATTATTATTACACTATCTTAAATTTTATCTGTAAAGTATGAGGAATTATTAGTACTTCTAACCAATAAATAAATAAATAAAATAAATAAATAAAATAAATAAATAATTTAAATAATAAATCTTATTATTTCTTATTTAAATTTTTCCAGTAATGTCGAGGTTAATAAAAATATTGTCTTATGTTATTTTTTGTATATGTATTTAAAAACTATCCCTATTTTTTTCAGTAATTTGTAACTTTGCGTATAATCTGCATTTATTTTTGAAATTTACTAGTTTAGGAGTATATTTAAAATAAAGCGTTAAGGTAAAGCTCTGTATAGGAATTAATTGTCGTACTTTTCCAATTTTTCAATATAGCAGAATATCAAAATTGTACCGGGTTATAAATATTTAGTGATTGATTCATGTTAACGTTTTGTAGGGCGTTAAGATTCCTATTACGTCTACCTCACAGTTCTAGGAAACAGAAGAGCGTTGATAAGTGACTCTTTATTACAGAATGTAAATGTTCAGGATTCATGATTACAAATGTTTATTATCATTGCCATCATTAGAGACTATTATTAGACGATTCCAAGACCATGATAAAAAACTGGATTTACAATAACTTCGTAAAGATGATTTGCTAATTGTTATGTCGCAAGAACTAACGATTGCGGCATTAATTAATTTCTCAAATAACGTATAAATGTATGAGGAATTTATTATACCATTTTAATGGGCCATTGTTTGTGTGTGTTTTTTCTTGTGAGATATGTCATGTCTGGATGGTTATCAGATCGTAATCGTAATCAGGGACACCTGTCAATGCGAGCACGGCGATGTGGAGACCGAGCGCGCCGTCCGTTAGCGAGATGCGCTCCGTCCCGTTATTGCGCGGCTTATAACAAATTCTATCTCACGAAAAGTAAGCTCAGCGGGCAAATCAATTATGCTTAAACATTATGCCAGCTGGGTACCGCTTAAGTTTTTATTACTGCACAAAATTGTATTTTTCTAACAAGCATACGACCCCTCCTGTTAAACGTTTATTGTAGCCTACGGGCGTCCGTATTACCAGAGGCGTCACAAACATATATATCCGTTCCCAGAGAAACCTTATCATGCCCATTTCCAATTCCAATTTCCTCTAACTATTCATTGCTCTTATAAAAATTCTTATAATATTTTTAAAATAAGTTTTTTAAATTCCATTTCCGTGCTATTTATTATTGAGTTTTTTGAGTATGTGAGTATAGAATTTGGCATTTTTAACGAAATTTGACATTAAGAAAATTTTTAAAATGTCTAAAATGGCACTTACAATAGTTACCCTCTATTTTAGGATTTTCAAATTAAACAAATCAAGAAATAAGTAATAGAAACGTATATGTATATTTTAGCAAAGGAGTAGTTTAAAATTATTTTTACGGCTTAATTAATATATACAATTTCAACCAATTGTATTTAATATTATTATAATTAAAAGAAATTAATTATCGTAGAGCTCGAGTAGCGCCTCCCAGTTCTTTACTGTCTATCTTAATTACTATCTCGCCGAAGTCTCATGTGTAACCTATTATAGACAGTAATTTTATACTTACTTGAAGTAATATGTTTTTTTTTCTGTATCTTGTTAAAATCGTGTTACTCTTATTGTCGATTGCCGAAATTTTTATGGTTCTTTCTACGGCATGCAAAGCATATAATATCTATATAATTTGTACTAACTGTAATTCTTATATTAGGCGAGGTCATGAAAAAATTAGAAGAAATACATCAAAACAACGCTGTTTGCCGTTATTAAATATAAAAGGATATCTTCAGGTTATTTGTGAGTGGAATGTCTAAGGTTCGTAGAGCATGCTCGAGTGGTTGGGATTGCGTAAGCACAGGGCCGATTTCTAGCGCGGCTCCCACGCGACAAGGCCAACGCTTCAGAACTACTCTAGCTGCGGACGGCTCCCACTTACCGTATATAAAGTACACAACAGTAAGGGAACATTGACACAAACTCATTACAAATATTTACAGAAGCTACGACACAACAGCTGATATACTATATGTGAAGCGGTTTAAACAAAAAAGTTTTATAATTACTCCCCACGTAGCCGCCTTTTCGCGATATCTAAACAGCGATTTCGTCCAAATCTTAAATTACTTTCACACGAGTAAGATCTGATGTGGAAGTACAGCTACGTTAGTTTAACGATATAAAATCTACGCTTAGATGCAAGTAGATAACGATTACAATACCCTTTTAGTATCTTTTTATAGTTTTGTTTTATGGCTCGGCTAGTTCCATCAAAGGGATAAATCATAGCCGACGCGACGAGATGCACAAACCGTACGTTATGTAGTCGCTAAGTATATGACTATAGTTAATCTATGCCACCACCATCGCAGTAAGACCTTGAATGACGACGCCTACCTACAATACGACGGTAATGTAACTAACTACCTCTGTACATAGCAAATCAATGTTTTATTTAAACAGCACACGAGATGTTAATAAGTATAGGAATCGGTATATATATATATATATATATATGTAAGTGAACTTACCTCATCATACCAAAACAAAAATGTTTTAGTAAAAATAGGTATAAAAAATATAAACAAAAGTTTTACAATGTACTTACACGTACACGTTATGAAAGTGATTACTGTTACCTATAAACAACTACACGTGGCAGAATTGCAAAAAAACGCCGATTAAATTAATCTTAAAGATGAGATATAAATGATATTTACAATGTGATTTATTTTCACCAAGTTCATCATCGCTAGGGGCTAAATCGACAAATATTATTTAAATTGTACTCGTAATATTCCAAGCATTATTAGACCATTAAAATTATTTATTCACTCTTTATTGCATCTATGCGATTTGTAGTTATTTATCATCGAAGCATAGTAAACAGGAAATTGGACGAGGAAATTTTATCTCAATGTAGCGGTAATAAATAAATTACTGGAGCCCAAATTCAAGCCTCTCTCGACAAAACAGAACAAAAATCTCTAAACGTTTAAGTACTACCGTTTATTTTATTGTTGCAATAAACGGGTTTTCTATTTTAATAGTATTGGGATAAATAAAACACGTAAACTATGTTATAGCTCGTTACATACACTCAGTGTATACGTTATATACACTAGTAGTTATGTACATACATAAACGACACGACGATGTGATAAGGAAAACTTTGATGAAAAAAATCTATGCAAGTGGTAGTCATTTCGTCATTACTTTTTAATTTACTCTATTCATAAAGTAAACGTTTTATTAAAACTATTGTTATCAATTATTATTAAATTTTTTCTTTCATCTAATAACAAAGTAAATTAAAAAAAGAGTAAATATATTATAATTATTCGACGAAACGACAGGTCGAGCTCTTGCTTGCTTTTGTTCATTTAATAATAAATCTAAACTAATTTTATATTAATAATTTGGTCATATAATCCTTTAACTTTTATTTTTTTTATACAGAATGGTTCTGTCCTGTTTAGTAATTTTCACAAAGAGGGATTGAAGATTTCGGATAGGCGCTGCGCGGCACTGTGGTGCGCCCGCGCACGTGAGAATGGGCGGCGCGAACGGCGCGGTTATACTAATCACTACGGAGCTAGACAGAGACGATGTATACGAAATTAGGGTGGTTAGGTCAACGACTCGCCGCGACACGCGTGTCAGTGATTTTTATAATTTAGATTTTAGGATAAAATGACCATGTAAAGCGGAAGACCATTTTGAATTAATTATTCTTCTTTATATAATGATACAATACAATACGGAATAATAAATTGAAATTGTCATTTAAATGTGTATATTTAAATATTTATATTGAACTGAAGCATTATTTAATTGCCATCATCATCAACCGATACCATAGGAAATTGGTCTCCCTACCATAGATCTCCTTATCGATCATCAGTGCGAGCAACAGTTTTATTTTTTGGAAATTTAACTTGAACAATAATTTAATAATGGTGCTATAATTTAACATTTGTAATCATTTGTTTGTGTAATAAAGCATAATAATTTTTAATAAGAATTTGCCATTATGAATATGTAAATTAAACGAAGTAAAACTGATAAGGTATTGTACAATATCGTTACATAACAGTTTTTGTCAACGGCGACGCTGCCTTGCCACGCGGCTATACCAATTGTATGATAATCATGACCTTCACTCTTTAAAATACTTTTATCATCCCTGAGATTTTAGCGTGACAGTTATTATGTTTCCTTACATTAATTTTATTTCTTGCATAATTTTTTATAAGAAAACGAATATAGAACGAAAATAGACGAAATGTTCGGCCCTATCGGATGACTTGCTTATATTTTGCCTTTCTCTTCTCCACGGTACTTGGTGGCCCATCGTGTCCACGGCTTGGAAGTAACCTTGCGCAAACGCTTCCCACACGTGTGCATCCGAAAGGCGCACTCATCATTCTTTGAACCGTTATCTTTCCTACTTCACGTGTATTACAGCGTCATTCATATAGTATAAATAAGAATGTTTAATTAGAGAAAGGGCTCAGGTTCTGTCGATAGACCGCTACATTGGATGGTGGTGAGCGGGATGTGCAATTTTTATTATTCGAATTTTGGCGGCGATACGATCCCCTCTCTGAGAGCTGCCCTCTAGATGCGAGTCGGTACCACGGACAGTGGCGTTTGCGCGGGCGTAGATCGAGAGGCCCCGACGGGTGATTACTGCGCCCGCGCAAACCGCCCGCCGCGCCCTCTGCGCCTTGAGTTGCGGTCTCCGTACTCCTCCCCACCTCTCTCTCGCCCTCTGCGGGAAATTTATGTACATAGAAATAACTGCACTCACGACTATTTCATATCAAATAATATATGCTTAGGGATTCTTTCTAATTTTCTTAACATAGCCATTCTTTTCAATATTAATGTATTATTTCGGTATATTATTTTTTCTGATTTTATATCACATCGTTTGCACATTTTCCTTTATATATAGCACAGATGATAATAAACATCGATCTTTATTTTAAGTTAAGATTTTATTGTCTCTAATAATACAAAATCATGTATTTGGTTTTCAAAATATATTTTATTTTCAAAATAAAAGTAACGGGAGTAGTAAGATCTGAATGAAATATACATTGAGATCCACAGTCATCACAGGTTACGACGACTGTTTTTTTGACAATAAATTGCGTGTATTGTTTTATATAAGGATGTCAGAGCGTCAAATATTCATTAATATTTTTTATAATACCTTATCAATAGAGATGAGCAATGGACAATTTTAGGGATATTTAGCATTTTGTGCCAGTCAATTAGGAGAAAATAAAAATAAAGTTACATCTGCTAAAATTATAAACACCGTAAATAAAATAGACAAAGAGAATTTTATAAATTTTTACGAAAAAGTTTAGAGAGCTTAATAACACTAGTGTATTACAAATATGTCATGAAGTAGTTAACAATAAGGAAAATTTATTATACTAGATGGAGGAGCCATACAAATCTCGCTTACCTTGACTCCAGATACTTATAATGATTAGTGGAAAACAAAATACTACTAAGACCAAGGATTCATAACATTTTTATTTTTATTCTATGACAACATTTATGTAAAATATATGTACTTAAATATATCTACAAATTTATGTAAGAATAACAAAGGAAAATTAACGTAAATATATTTACGTTAAATTTCGTTTATTACATAATCATTTTATTCGCTTAATTGGCACGAGAAAAATTTATTCAATTCCATGTAGTAGTTCCAAGTAGTACACATAATCTTTAAAGAAGTGATAATTAATGTTACCTAATTGATTTAAATTGCTAAAATATTACGGAATATACCTTTAAAGGGTTTCATGTTTATTTATTCAACAAGAATTACAATAATTTAAAACAAAGAATGTACAATTAAAAGATATCTAACATACAGATGGTATTTACCAAACAAATAAGTGTAAAAGCTATATAAATGTTTCTGTCTTATTGTCACATTATAAGTATTAGTATACAAGTATAAGTTGCAAGTTTCAGTGTGAATTTCAAACCGAAAGATCTTAAAATAGCCAACCTACATCGAAGTGGCTCGAACGTCGCACAGGACCAGAGGGGCGTCTGCGTCCTATAATCGGAAGGTCACGGCAGGGTCTCCGCCGCTTCGTCGCTCCGCACGATAAGCCCTCTCCACTCAGCTAACCCGTGCACTATACACCGGCCGAATGTACAAATCCGCATGTTATTTGCTAAACCGTATCAAGTCAACCACTCCTGTGTTTACATTCATTTACATAATAAAAATAATAAATGACAGACATAGGATCCGACTTCGACAGAAATAAACGTCAGAGATACGATCTTATATATAAAATACAAGTAAATATTTACCGAGCGTATCCCGTAACAATGATATGATTTTACCCTATGTAATTTTTTTACTATTAATTGTTTTTACGTTATTAGGGCTTTTTTGGCCAACACCTGACTACAAAATCCATAGTGTTAAGTAAATATTAACCCTTAGATTATAAAGCGTGCATGTTTAAAATACTTTGGCTCCAATTTGTTGACAAAGTAATACAATTAAGGGGGAAAATTTACAACATGAGAGTGGTACCTTTAAGGTTTTAAAGCAGCCCCTTAAAAACCTTGACACTTGCCAACTCCACTTCACAAAATAGGATGCAGAAATGGAACCAGGGCCTCTTTCTCTCTCTCCGTCTTTCTTAGTAACAACTAGGCAAGCGCAAAGGGTGCGGCTGTTGTGACATACATACATATGAACAAAAAAATCAGTTTATGCCAAAATTTTGTTAATTATAAAGACAATGTCAAACGTGTAGCTCAAAAATAAACGACTATTTTATTTTAGATGTTGAATCATCATATAGTTCGCATAATAATGAACTAACAAACATAAATTTTGCTCAATGTTCACCAAACTCAGCAGTCATTATCAACCTTTTAATATATAGATACGCGTGTTAGGGCTATCATTAAATTCTTTAGACAATCTCGGAATAATTAGTACAGTACAAAACTTAGCACTTAACTGAACGTATCCAGACCTATTGTTAGATCAACAGCTCAATATTTTGTAAAAGTTTTTAATGAAAGTCACATTATAAAATTGAGTAAACTATGGCACAGATATATTTGTGTTGACAGTAAAATTTGTAATCCCTTTTTAATCCACACATCTTGGAGACCTAAAGGAGGAGAAATTTTTACTTGTTAGTAAGTATAATATTACCTACATTGACAATGTGATGCCAGTGAGTATGTTGCATGCTGAACCATTAAGAGCTTGTTAGCTAATTCTTCCTCCATTTATAAGGGAACAGTAATAGGCACTGCAGTGGTGCCTGTCACGATATTATCAACGAATCGTAAATTTTTACAAATCAAAACTTTTCTTTAACTCGAAAATAGAACGGATACTGGTATTTATCTGACAGATCACAATCGGGGTCTCTGCGATGAGCATCGAGGGCTCGGGCAAAGGGGCCAGGAAGCGTGCTAGCGAGGGTACTATTTGATTGTGATGCAAATTCCCCATTTCCGGAGGGAGCACGCAACAGGTGGGGGTCGCGATACCAGACATAAAAATCACCGCTGTGTTTACAGATACTATTCTTGTATCACACTAGAACTAACTTTTATTTAAAATTACACTCTAATTTTTTTACAATAGTTTAACCATATCGAATTTATACCAAATTAACTAAAAAAGACCTATTACAATGAAACACGGTCCTTATTATTATCATTTTTTTTTTGTTAACATCATCATTGAATCTACTGGTACACATAGTATTTAAAAAACTTCAAGACACAGTACACTTAATTGTGTAGATCTAACTGTAATCAATAATTAAAATGCTGTAGGTACACCGTGACAACTATGACGTCAAGACATCTTTTACCTCAGTTTCTGTGACCATAGGTGTTGTAAAAAATTCGAGATACTGTAAAATTTTGTTATTAAACAGTTTCATTATTTCGAATGGTAAAAAATATAATGCATGGGTTACAAATTACATCTTTAAAAAATCCGTGGCTCCAATTCGTTCTTCAGTGACAAAAAAAAAATCAAGGTATAATACGTTTTATAAATGCGTACACGTTTCTACGTTACAGACCGTCGCCCAAGCGTGCGCACACGCAGGGGGCGGCCACCCCGGCCGGAGGTCGTTCACTTCCCCCTCCTCTGCCCACCCTACCTCCCTCTCCTCAATTGCAATCACAGCCCTTTGTGCTCTCGCTGAGGGCTCTCACTGCAAGGACTCCATTTGTATTTCTTTGTTTTGAAATGCCTTCTAACTCAAGAGGGTACTACGCAGGTACGCAAGTAGACTCGAGCTTTGTCCATGTAATTATATAATCTATTTTACCGGAAAATCTATAGGAATGCAACACCGCTGAGCCTTTTTTTATACCTTCAAGCAGTAGTCAACAAACTCTGTTTTCTAATTAGTATAATTGAATAACTAAATAAAATCTGAAATCGAAAAATCTCTAGTTCGGGAGAATATTTTTTTTAATTTATATATACTTAATCGTATGTTTCCTATATGTCATTATTATAAGATTTTTCTGAACAACAAACCGGCGAAATGTGCAGTAAGCAGTAAATGATATTCTTCCTCTTTACAACAGGCATCCTATAGGATGCTTAAACTATAGCACTCACAGTATACAACTATAGCACTCGTCTTTAAATAAATTCTTAAATATTGTAACTATAATAACATCACATTATATATCACGCAAAAACCGAACCAAACCCATAACACTATCAACATATAACTTATCACCGCAATACATAGTTACTATAGTTTTACTACAGATTACGTAATAGATTTTTGATTATGATTGTGATGGAAGATATGGACTGAGTAAAGTTTGATTGGCTAAACTTAAATGGCTGTGAACTATAATGATCTTGATTATATGAACAATCTTATAAACTATTTAATCTAATTTATTTGTGATAGATAATGGTGACACATATGTAAAATGTCAATGGACTAGCAAATTGAAACTATATTCTTAAATGTAACTGTATAAAAGTTTTAAACTTCGCCAGATTTTTTTTTATAATGTAAATAAATATATCGTTATATTTAAAGTACAAATACAAGGATTTTTTTTGAAAACGGCCTAAAGTAAAATCAATTAATTTTTATTTCCATCCGGTAATAATTGCATGCATTACAAAGGAAAATATTACATTTTTTGGTAGATAAGTACTGTTAATAAATTTTTTCCTGTGTCACATATTAACCTCATCACATCTTTTAATAAAAAATGAGTAACATACCATGCAAAATTAAAAAAGTAATAAATGAAACTGTGTTGTCGCTAGTTTACAGGTTTTTAGCATATCTCTGTTAGGTCAGTTAGTGAGGTATGTTAATAAAGATAATACGTGCTTTAAAATGAAATTATATTAAAACCTAAATATGTTCTGTGTAATTACGCCGCTTCTAATTTCTATAGCTATTCCTTTTCCCCTTAAAAAACACGGTGGTGTGTATCGGAGCGTAGGCCATAAGGTCACTAGGCCGTGAAGTCGCCCCCATAGTTTTCTCAATGAATTTAAATGCTATAAATGTTTTTACCGACCGTCTAAATACAGGGTGGTAACAAGTGAATTGTACCCTCGTATAGAAGGAAACGGATATACTGACCTTCATAGAATAAATTACATGCTTGTTGACTTTTCAATATTCATTAATACACGTCTATCATGATGGGGTTGAAAGAAAATAAAGCTATTATTTCAGAGTTTCTCTGCAATTCTCTACGAAATATAAATATAAGGTCTTATTTTTAGTTCTTTCCTAGCCTGCAGTCTGAAATTAATATAAACACAAACAGTGTTATTTATCCATATAGTTTAGAGTGAATAAAATTAAATAATTCTTATAATTTACACAAAAGGTTTTATTGATCAATTATGCACAGATTTACTAAAAATAGAATGTGATGTGATTGGCAAATGTTCTTAAGTAAAGGGTCCCTGCAACCAGAATTAATAATTATTTTTGTCAAGAAAATATAATATTTACTGGAATTATTATTGAGCGAAGGACAATGTCGCTAATAAAAATAAAATACTAACGTAGTTTTTAAGATTTTTACTAACATTATATGGATCTTCGTTATCCGAAAAAAAGAGTTTTTATTTTATTTTTATTTATTAGACCTAGACATGTCATTACACTGATATTGTGATACATATATTACAAATTTTTTTTTTTAATATATTATACTGTTTATAACACATTTATATCAACAACTAATAATACGTACTATGATGGATAACATTTATATATACGATCTAGTTTTCATCATAAAGAGTATAATAATACTCTTTTTGAAGAAAATTTCTTTTTGTATCACAATAACTATATAATATTTATTTAAAGGCACTCTATAAAATCTAAATGTAAAGTGCCACGACCTCTTATTCTAAAAATACGTGTCATTAATGCCCTTAAAAGAATAAAAACGCACCCTTCACCGTCAGCGGCGATCGGGTGGCGGCGGCAAGACACAAAAACAATAAAACATGAACACCCAACCCCACCCGCATACCGCAGGAACTCGGTCGTAGCAAATTGAACTGAATTTACTGCATTACGAAACAATCATTTCATTCATCTACAAACAAAAACAATTTTATTGCGATTTTAAACTTTATTACATAACGATAACGTCCACCTTTACAATTGGTGATAGGTAAATCATTTTAGAACACTTTACAGTCCAAGGGTGAACTGCATGGGGGTAGATTGTATATATTAATCAAAATTAATACAAATTATCCCTCGTGTTTGAATTTTAAACCGTTGTTTGCAAAGATTATTAAGAGAAAAAAATTTAAAATTAAAATTCACGTGAGAAACCTATTTACAGTATTAAATACTAATATTTAATGAATCATAAGAAAATGATGAGAATTCAATAATTCACAAAAGATTGTTTACGTAAATACCAATTAGAAAGTGGCTGTGATCAAACCATTAAAATTATCTCGCCTGATAAAAAGCTATAAAAGTAGGGGAGGCAAGTAGATAGACCGTAAAGTTAGGTAACTTAACAGCAACATTCACAATCATAGCAGATTTCTTAAATTTACTTATTATGATCGAATATCTGATTAGCCGATTTTTGTAGTTACCATCTTTTCAGATTACTTATTCATGTGATTAACTGCTTCAGAAATCGGCGGTCCTTTAAATATGATCCTAAGTATGCATTTCAAAGGAGAGAAGTTAATACAGAAGTATTAACTAATGTATGTGAACATCTATGTTCCTCGGAGACAGAAAAGGACCGTCGTAATCACTCAATTCCTCAAAAGCCGATAAACGCCCAATGCTGGACATAGGCCTCCTCCAAAGGTCTCCACTTCGATCGGTGCTGCGCTGTCTGCATCCATCGGATTCCCGCGACCTTCTCTAGATCATTAGTCGACCTAGTCCATGACAGATGATAAAGATTAATCTCAAGATCTGAAGATTTTCACGGGTCATTGTTTTAGTCTGGATATGGTAAGTTCTTAATGACTTACTACTACTGGCGATGAATTTCCTATACTTTGTATGTATTTTGTATTAGAGATGAAGTTTCTTTATTACTTTTACAGGCTTCCACTAAGTTTTTAAGTAAATAAAGATGTTATAAATAGGCATACTCATCTGCTTTTAATAGTTAAATGCTTATTTATATTCACAACCAAAAAATTCATGTGCAGGTTCAGGTTCAGGTAATTTGTTTAAATTGTTTTAATTTTATGTGGAGCACCATATATGGTAGAATTAAAACATTACCACAAAGTAGTATATGAACAAAATTGATTAATTATCAGAGCTTATAAAGTTGTTTAAGCTTATCCATTAAGCTTTTCAAATATATATGTAATAGTTAATACATCGTTTAAAAGTGTATAATTTTTGAAAATTTATTGAAGTGAGGTAATAAGTACCTAGTTCATTTGGGCACCTGACCTGTTTACGAGAACACGGATTTTTCTAAGTGTATCGCTTTTTGGTTTGATAATTAACTCAATTCCTTATTATGCGTATTTATAAATTAACTGTGGATAACTAAAGGCAAAAATATTTAAGCACATATTTTAAACCAGAAATAATATTAACTATAGAAGTTAACCAAATGATATTAATAAACAGTTTAAGGCAAATAATTGAGGTGGAAGTTTCCTCGCTAAAACATTCTTAACAACTTCTTTTTTATGTAAGAGGATCGTTTTTCTACATTGTGTGCTCGAATTTTTATTTACTATAGTCACATCTAAATAAAATAAACTAGCAACTATTGATCTCGTTAACGTCGACAATGAAATAAAATAAGCTAATCAATGCTCTTCAGAGTGTTAATTTGGTGAAAGTAAAGCAATTTACGAGTTCATTATTTTATAAATGAGATCGTGCTTCAAATTATTTAAAGAGCGACACATTGAACCAATCCCGCGGCGATGAGCGATGTTTCCTTTACAGAATTACTTTCCTCTTTCCGAGATATTTACAAAGACTTTATTTAAAACTTCGCTAATTTGACGAAGAAAGTTTATATAACAATATATAAATTTTGTGTCAAAGTTTTTGTAAACCATTTTATTACAATTGAAGATTTGATTTTATATTACTGAGTTCGGTGAAACCTGTACAGTGTTTAGAATTAAGCACAAAACTATTGAGAAAATTATTATTGCTTTTACTTGAATTAAATACTGTTACAATTAAAACCCATAAAAATAAGGTTTTCAGTTACAAATACGAAATAGATTTTGTTTAAGTTCGTTATGCCACCGCGTCGACCGCGCGTGTGAAACTGCAGTCAAAGGCCAATTCACGGAATGGTGAACGTCCGTGCGTCGTGGGTGTACCGGGCGAATTCTCCCCGTGGGGGCCCGTTTTAATAACCTGTAAACTGAAGCGCCCCTCTTTGCTTATCTACAGTATCGGTGTCAAACGACAAGTGCTCGTGGTTTCCACGGTTAGGGGTTCGGGGACACACAGCCGCTAGAAATGACACTACATTTAGTTTAACCGCAGAGGCGTTGGCTTGTTTTGGGAGATGGAACGTTTCTCAATTAGCCCCGTTCCGCTCCATTTGCTACATTTTAACGAATTTCGTCCACTTTGAATAGGAATGTCCAGCAATGGACGTCCATCGGTTGAAATGATGATGATGATGATAATAAATAAAAATAGTTCTCATGCGTCTGTTTTAAAATACAAAACTTTAATAACTGTAATAATGAACAACCCTCTTTATATAACCACCATTCGGGACTTATAGACGTCTTTTACAAGGCGAGAGTTAAGGCTATCCACAACGCTGGCCAAATGGTGTATTATGAATGTCACATGTCAATAAAAACTGTTTTACTTGAAATATGTCGGTTTCCTCAGTACGTTTTTCTTCATCGGAAGCTCAAGCTCAACGGGAATCTAACGTGCTCTTTTCATAAACTGAACTATAACGACTTCATCTTGACTGTTTTAGATATTATAGTGTACAATTTACATGTCGATTTTATTATTGAAAAGTATTTTCTTATATAATTTCTTTTTAAATGTGCTTTTATAATTCAAGGTTTTTTAACCGTTAAAGATTTATGTATTTTTAATATAATTAGGAAAAACATTAGATTTATTTAACCTTCGTGATTAAGCGTTATCATATTCAATTTAAATATTTTAATGCAAAAAAAAAATTAAAGCTAGGCATTGAATACCGCATATATTTTGAAATAAAATAAAATAATACAGATACTGAAAGTTTAAAAGAGTTTATACTATATTTTTATTCAATTTTCTCTAAATTAATAAAACTTTTCGTAGTTAAACTTTTTGTATCGATACGCTCTTTGCATGTAATATCTACTATTCCCAAGGAAACTATATCTTCCCCCGCCACGTCACCGTACATCCATCCAGTCACGTCACGTGACAACTCCAGCGACATGGGTAGTGCGTTCATTCATAACTCAGCTGTGGTCTAATGCCCGCGAAGAATGACAAATGTGCCGTCTAACCTCGGCTTTATTAAATTATAATGTAAAACTATGGTAATTAACATGTAAACTTATTTAAAATTCTACAATATCTCACTGGAAATTTTCAGAACATTTAAATATTTTAACAAAGTTAACATATTTTGTAGAATTGTTCATTAATGTGTTTAAACTATCAGCATGAAGGCTGTACACTTACTTTAAATCTGGATCTTCACTTTAATAGACATCATCGTTATTTACATCTCAATCGATAGATTTCGCAACTGGGTATAGGTCTCTTGTAATTCCTAAATAGACTGTTGGTCTATTTAGTAAATAAAACAACAAACATATATTCTTAACTTGTAAATCAACCGTTTAAGTATTTTTTTGAATAAAGCTATTTTTGATGATTTTTTTTTTAATTTTTCTGCTCATTCCTGAAAGTGTTAAATTTTTAAGAAAAATCTTACAAATATTCTTAGTGAAGTGTATACGTGCAAATTATAAAAAACAAAAATACCATTAGGCTTAGGAGGTTAGACATTTATTGTTTTACTGTGATAAAGACAAAAACATATTTCGGATCAAGTAGCCCTGAAATTTATACCTATTAATTAAACATTAATAATAATTAATAATCAATATTGGTAATTCATATTAAAACCGGGTTAAAAACACAAAAATAACACAAATTTTCATTCCTATTTAACTTTGGTTATATAAAATTTATCCTCTAGCGTTTACACTATGATAATAGGCGAAATCCAGAATTTGGCCAAGCTGGTTGTTAAAATAACCTCGAATCGTTTTCTGAGAGGAGATGCTAGGTCCCAACAACAGGAACGTTAAGCGAATTATTTATATTTAGGATACAATAATTTGATACATATATGATATATTGATAATAAACGTTCGTCTTGTTAAACTACCACTTCAGTAAGCCACACTGCTTGGTGAATGAAGTAGTAATGGTAGTACCAAAAGTTTGCTTACTAACTACCACAAACCTGAATTCTGCCACTTTTTCTTTATTTAAACTTAGCTATTTTTAAGTTTTCACAAGACAAAAAAGTCACTAAGTATTCTCCCACGAGAGCATGCCGTCCCTCAGAGGAAAGGGGACGTAAATGCATGCCTGGGAATGGCGGGAGGTGGTCGTTTTTGTTCCTTTTCTGTACCGTCCAGAGGGGGATGACCGGGTGAGACTTTTTTATCTTTTGTCCATCTTTTGTTCATCTCGTTTTGGGATTTTTGGACATAACCTTGAAAGTTTTGGTTTAAATTAAACCTCCTTAGCTAAGACATATTTCAAAAAATACTAACTATATAAATATTAAAACAATGATCGCATTGTGCTGCTCTAAAACATTCTCTGTTCCTCCATCTTGTGTATTTTAGCATTACTAATTAATATTACATTATTGCATAAGTATTTACTTTTACATTGTAATTCTCTTCTTCGCTAAACTTTTATTTCAAATTCCGATAGTTTTCTCGGACTCAACCGACGCGAAAATGTATATTACTGTCACGTAACAATTTCAATATCGACTGTTCAGTGCAATTTATGGTTTATTACTCAGTTTCCTACCTTAACAAAGCAGTGGTACTTTAAAACAGATTGCAAAGAAATCATTGACGCAATATAATTGATTTCTGTTGCCCACTGACAGCCGCAAGCAACACCGGGAGAGTCGCAGCGTTGATGACTTTAAGAAGAAATAAACACTTTCTTTAAAGTTAATTTAATGACTGCTTTTAGCTAGATGTGTGATTTGTCAAATTTGTAACAATATTATAATAATAGATAACTCCTTATAGGAAACAGGTTCAAATATCTGCACTTTACTCTAAAGGTGACTGTGCATAGAGTAATTTTGAAAAAACATAGTATCGGCTTCCCTACTAATTGTTACAATGCATAGCGATTGTTACATTTGAGGGCATCACGTTGATATTCCATTCGCTATCTTATTGCCAACCATGATTAACACGTTGAATACATACAACTTCAAGGGTATCGGCCATGGACATCAGCATGCTTAAATGATGATGAAGATATTATATAATTAATCTGAGTTTACAATTTTAAGTAAGAAATAGAATTTTGGAACTATAACTATGACAAATCTCTTTTGTCGGCAAAGTATATCCGCAGTTTCTACTTGCTGCCAAGCAGAGATGTGTACGAACTTAACTATATTTCGGTTTCTAGAGGATTGTAGCTAATAAAATTACTACGGTAATGGATGTATAATTTAAAATCATAAATTTTGTTTGCAATATGGTAGTATAAAAACACTAGCACCTCATTGTTTTAGACAGTCATCTCACTTAGTATTAATGAAATATCCCCATCGTTTGCTATTTTGTTAAAAAATAAACTCTTGAAATTGTTGTTGATACAATTAAATAAAAAAAAATCATCTGGTATAAACTGGATGCGTATAGCCGAAGATCGAACTAAGTGGCTTTCGTTTATCAGCTAATAATTAGCCTATAAGTAGAATCGCGCTACTTAGTGTGCATTGTGTTGTCAAAACATACGGTTGCATGACACATGTTAAATTTGTGATTCAATTGTGCCTAAAATGACGAGTTGCGTCATTAATGTTTGTCAAAATCAGAAAGTACGTATAAAACATCCAGCAAAGTAAGCTACCGACGATAAATAAATCCAAATTCGTAGTATTTCTTAAAAAACAATCAATAAAATATGTCCAATTAATGGACGCCATTCCACACAAAATTCCCTATGTGAACGCCAAATTAAGCTAAAGAAATACAACCATTTGGGTGTTCATGGCAACTACAATTAAAATTAGAAAACTACCAAGAGTGATTCAAGAACAGCATTTAAACTGAACAAAACGTTATGAATTTTTTTTTTTTGATTTAATTTAAACACTTAATATTATATGAGAAAATATTACTTTGTTTTGCAAACTAGCATTATATTCTGGACTACGACAATAATTTGCAAAATTAAAATTAGATAAATTCGCCTAGCCGATCCCGGGTTTTAGCTAGACTACCGAAGAGCTACAGGTCTTCCTTTTATTTGTGATAATATATTATTAAGTAAAAATAATCGTTTTGAATAATTCTTTCGGCTGATATTATTATGCACATTGTGTATTTTTTATTGCATTTTCCTAGTTTAATTCCCGACATAAACACATTTTTTTAATCTTTGAGCGCAGTTCTTTTAGTATTCAAAAATAAAATGAAGTTATCTTTCAGCAAAATATCCTACCTACAATATTTAAAGTACTTTCCTTCAATGTGGCATAACCGTAGGACGCCCTGTATAAATGAAGTATTTTTATATATTGATTTTACTTTCTAGAAAACTTTCACAACTAAACTTTAACATGGCTAATTTTCTCATTAAAATGGGAAATATGTCCTTAGCGAGAATCCCAGTATACGCACACAAAGACAAATAGAATGACAGATCGAGAGTGTAAGACGCAGCGGTAACGTATACGAGCTTGCAAAAGTTGGCCTGTTTTTGTTGCAGTGATTAGAGCGCATCACCCTATCTAGAGAGTATATAATTAAAGGATTCAACACACCGACATAAGATGTTAAGAAAAGTTTATGAAATTGAGGGAATTTTATAAAGATTATGTTGTTTTGGTAATATATGACACATTAGCATTAAAAATTACCACAGATTTATATCAATTAATGAATAACAAGAAATTATAAAGGTCACATTTTAAGTTTTCTTTTTGTAGGGGCTGTATTAGAAATTGATAGGCAATTAAAACAAATATCACGTTTAATAAATAAGAGTTTTCTTTTATTAACTTATATACTCATACCTAAGTTTCTCAAGTATTTTATTTCGTGGCTCAGTTATAAAATAAAACTTCAATATATAACGATGAATATTCCAAAGTATTCAAAATCAAAATATCTTACGTATTAAGTCAAGCAATATGAAAAATGGAGTATAAATGCTTCTTGACTGCACCATTACATTGCCTTCAATACTTACCACTATATTGCGTTAAAGATAGTTACTTTTGAAAGTGCATTTGTAGTTACGGTAAAAATCAATTGAACGATTAATTCTGTAAGTAAAGAAACAGGCAGTCATAGTACTGGAAGCTCCTCCACACCTTATATGCCATGTCGCCTTACTTATTTTAGGTCTGATATACTCTTAACAGATTTTCAGTTATCTACAGATGTCTACTAAACCTTAACTGATACGTAATAATGACATTAATTTTATTCTTTTCATTTCTTTAACAGTTTTCAGAAAATTTTGCACATCTACAATTTATGAAGTATTAGTACATATAGACTACAGCGATTACCTTATTACTTAAAAAAATTTATTTAAAAACCTTACAAACTTTTTCGATTATTTGAAATAAACGATGTGCTAATCTAATAAACTGTTAATAATTAAAATAAGGGAACGTAATAATTGTCACATTTATTTATGTCAGGACTGAATTAATAATCATTAAAGGTATATATGTCTTCAAAACTTTTTGATTTGGTCTTCCCGTAGAACTTCTTCACGTACAACAGCCAAACTAAAATAACAAATGTAGTAATGATATGAAAATAAATTCGTGTGCAAAATTGTAGACAACACATTATTTCTAAACATATTATGACGACAGTAAAGGATGTATTGTTTAATGTTATTATATGCGATCACAACTGAAATTATAGTAACCAAAAGTCGCAATCATATTTTTACCTAACCTTATTCGTAGATGTCATGTCATGAAAGTCTGAAAACGAATGGTCAATAATATTTCATACGGTCATAGTTTGTTCAGTGGATTTTGTTATTTAAAAATATTATTTGTCTGTTACACTTTTACAAAGCAAACAAGCGAATCGTTTACATTTAGAATACAAATTCAGTGCAATATGGCGTCACCACCCTCTATATTGATGCACTATGCGGGCTCTATCGGCGTATCGACGAGGGGGGTGAATGTCCCCACCCCAAAACCGGCCTGCCTCCTTATCTGCGCCGATCAATATAACTGGTGGAAAACTACCAACACGTTAAGCTAACTAGTCGACTCTTCGTTAAATTACATTTATACTTCGTTAAACAATCAACAATACGTAGAATGTTTCTAACGCAGCGACCATTTACCTTCTCATATTATTATTAAAATATGTTTTTTAAATATAGAAGAGCAGGAGGGTCACGTGTCAACTGATTTATTTGCCAATAATAATGATGTACTTCTTTGAAATAGATAACATTGAAACAGAAAAAGTTTTCATGATTTCAAAAGTGCTGTAACCCTTGAGAAAGAAGATTTGGGTATACGTAGTGAAATCTTCGATTATATCAGAATATTTTTCAGTTAAGTAATAACTGAATACTTCACTATATTTTGTTTAGTAATATTTGAGATTCTAATTGGGATAGGTAGTTACTGTGACGTTGAATACAGGTTACAAGAATTAGGTCTCCCCAACTTTAAATCAGCTTTTGTCAAAAATTGATAACAAACACAACCCATTTTTTACTTTCTTCCTGTAAGGAGTGTTGTTATTATAAATAATATTGGAAATAATAATTATAGTACAAATAATAAGAACGTTTTGAATTTATTGGATCAAATTGTAAAGTGTACGGAAGAAGTTAGTATTATACTATATACTGTTGCAACAACATGTGTGAATAGAAATAAAGTTGTAATTAAGTTACACAAATATAATATTCTTCCTAAGACTGAAACTTAAGTCATTTATTATTACTGTTTATTACCTTTATTGACAAGTTTATTAATTATGGAAACCACATATTTCTATTAGGTTTATGTCACCGTCTCACGTGGGAGATGAAATTAAGTATCAATTAGAACTTTAAAAGCTATAACCACATAAAACGCTTCTGCATAGCAATTGAAGAAGATATATTTTAAATTAGTCCAAATGAACATAACTTGTGACGTACAAATATTATCACCCATTAATTTTCATATTTTGATCATATAATAAAAAACAAGAAACATTTCGTTTTTAAGCTTATAACGAGATAAGTTTGTTTGAAAAGGACAAAAAGTTGCATAAATCGAAATATATATATTTTTTATCCTCGAATAGATTATATTATATTATATATACCAAAGATGACACAAGGTACGTTGGTAACTACGGTAAGAATACACCTGCGACGGTGAATATTCTCGATGCGGCCACAGCCAAACCTATCGCCATGCTGTGACGCAACCCAAACAGGATCCACTTCCCAACAAAAAGTACCACGGCCACTATTTCGAAACTCGTGCGCACCTAAATAGAGAAAGGCATCTATGTGCTTGTACATCATTTGTAGCTCCGCTAGTCGCAACCCACGGGGTACGGGGTGAATGCCCTTGTAGTCCTCCGTCCTCCTCGTGCGTAGCGCCCTCCCGTTCTAACGCGCAAGAATCCCTCTTCTTTTGAGTTTGAAAAGAGGGCACGTAGATTGGACAAGCGCTGCAAATTACACTCAGCGGTTTACACATACGGCTCTGTTTGCATTGCTGATTAGTACCTCCACAAGCGGTTAAGGGTGTGTGCGCGAGCGCATTGCGTTTGTATTCAAATGAGGACAGTGCGTTCCGCGCCGGAGACCACTATGATTGTACTTTTTTACTCCGCGAGCTGTAATCAGCTACAAGGAAATGAGCATCCTTAGGGGTGGTGCGAGACGAGGACGTCGGGTACGTCGGCTATTGGGGACATCGTCTCGTTAATGCGCCGCAATTAGATGCGCTGACACTACACCATACCGTTCTAATGGTCAATCGCTTAATAATGAATCGGCTCTTCGAACGACCGTTTTATATTCATTGTTGTTTGTGAAGTTAAACAACAAGCGAAACACTTTCCTAATAAAAAATTGAAGAATGAGGAAAACCAACAAAACCTCGTTTTTTACTTATTTTCATCTACAGTTGTAGCAGTTAAAGCAAACTAGTCTAGATGTGGATTGGCAAAAATTTTTTGCCTAAATTAGAGTACTTTCAGGCCCAACCATAAATAAATCTTGCTGATTAAAGCTTACCTTATAAACGAGAATCAAAAACAATTCCAAATCCTGTTAGTTCATCTATCCTCTATGAATATTAAAAACAATGCGTTGTGTACGATTCTTCCGGGCATTATATAAAAAAAAAACAAAGACATGGCAATGAAATGCTGCGTCGTATTAAACATCTCATTCACAGACAGCTTCATATGGATATTGATGTTTATATTTTTGTTTTGCTTTCATTTAATCATGTTTGTATAAATTTAAAACATCAAACACTGTGTTCATAAATTTTGCATGTCTATTCCTTAAAATATGAATCAAGATATACATGCACCAGGTAGTAAGCGTTCCCCTCTTCACTACAATGAAATGCTAGCTGTAATGTTAATTTTTGTGGTGTCGACTTTTGCTGAAATACGGAAAATGTGATATCGTTAACACTAGTAATTTCTACGCTTTTAATGTCTTTCAAAACCGAGTTTTATTTCCAAGACAGTCTCTGGAGAGACCTTTCATCAATATAAGAATGCATATTAGCAACCGATTATATTCGATTTTTAACGAAAATTTCAGGCTTTTCCAATCTAATACCTGACAACCAAAAGCCTGTATCTTAGTTCGCTACTCAAGTATTCGCTTCAGAAAAACGTCCTTCTGTTTTCTCTGTTTCTGTTATGTTACATGAAAATGATGATAATTATACAAATACTGAGACTATTGACAAACATTTTAATTCATTTTTATTGATGTCCATTGATAGAAATGAGCCTTCCAATTTGAGGATAAATGTCGTACTCGCCCTGATTTGTTCATGAATTGAAAACGCAGTGTATCGATAAAGCTCACAACGAAAACTGGTGCCATCTTCTTTAAATCGTTTTCTCTAAATTGCCTTTTACGGCACCCTACGATATTACCTGCCTCAAGTATATGTTCGTTGATTCTTGAAAAATGATATCCGTTAGCTGTATTGTAATATAATATACGTTACTACTGGAACCATGCCGACGTTGTTCTGCAAGTAGATAGTTATTTAACACCAATTGACGCCATGCAAATTGGCCGAACGTTCATCAGAATCTGGTGGCAAATCGAAATAATGAAGAAAACACAAATTCAAAGTCTTTAGGTTATGTTTTAACTCGTAAATTTTTTAGGTGATGGTTATGGCGATTATTATATTCAAAATAAATTTTTGATCCATTTTTATATAGATAAATAAAATGTTATTGTCCAGAGAAATAAATGTAATAAAAATTGCTTGTTATAATGTTATTCGAGACCTTTTTCATAATTTATAACATCGTTATATTTCAAGTGTAGTTCAGAAACGCAGAGTCGGCGGGTCAGTAGGTTGCAATTATTATAATTGGAACAACTTACTTACTTGCAAGTTTAAAACGTAAACATTTTTTTGATTACTAAATTTTATGATTAAATCTACAGTAATATTTCTGTATTAATAAAGTAGTGTAATATAGGAGTAGATAAATGTTCAATTTAAGATGTGATAAAACAGTCGTATATATAATCGTAAAGATAAACAAATCTTCCCTGTTTGGGTGCACTCATATATTATTTTATAACTTGTTCGTGCTAATAATGATGACCTAACGACAGTTAATTCCATGTATAAATAAATACATGTTGCAGTTCCGTCACATTCTAAACGAATGCACAAAATTAAACTTGATTTATATGTAAGTTAATAACTTATGATTACATAATGTCATTCCACCAACCCGCACTTGGCCGCTTTGTTGGACAAATGGCCTTGACACATTAGAGAAGACTCCGAATCCCAGCAGTGGAAACATTCTCGTAAAGTTTAATAATAATGAGATTTCTGTTTATAGTAAAGTATTGCAAAAATTGTTGCAGTCTATATTTTTTCTCAAAATATACGTAAATCTGTTGTAAAGTTTTAAAAAGCAAAATTGTAATTGAGGCAATTTTATGGTATCTTTTTTGGGTGTCTGCTCAATCTTAATTATAAAGACAAACTCCAGTAACCGGTAGCAGCCACCGGGGAATGCTTATTTAAAAGCAAATGCTGATTATAGCCAACTTGAAAATGGTGTATGCACTGAAGGAGACACATTAGATAAACATGTTTGTTTAGATCAGAGTTATTGAATAAAATTACCCCAGCCTTCGTGACAGGGCCGCGAATGCACTTATGCAACGTTACAAACACAGTGATTTATGTGATTGAGCGATACGGCGTCGGAATCCCGATGCAGTGTTCATATACATATATATATAAATAGATAAGCACCTTTTGGAGATTCTTATATACTACTAGCCGATATTCTATAGACTTTATCCAATGTATAATTTATAGTTACGAAAATCGATTGTATTAGTTGATACTTATAAGCGCCATCTAGTAACAAATGCTATAAAGGAAGTAAATTAAAAACCGTCCGTATCCGTCATAAAATATCTGTACGTGGCAACGTTTATACTTCTCGATCTAAAAGTTTTTAAAATAAACCAATTAAAGAACAGTTCAAATCAGGCCTGTCTCAGATATTTTGATATTGTCTTTTTGGTATTCCTATTTTGCTGTTATAAAGCGGCCTTTAATTATTATTTAATTGTATAGATGAACAATTTATTAATCATGTTTGCCAAACGTAAAGTAGCGCCTATTTCTATCACCAAACAGTACTTATATAAATATTACTATAATCCGATGTGAAAAGCATTGAATATAGTGAAATTACTAGAGTAACGAGATTACATCTTGTGTCTGTGTATATAAATGTGCAAATAATGTATATAATCATTGGTAACACTACATTGATTGTCATGATACGCGTGTGACTTACCATCACTGAAACATAATAATAAAAATAACTTAATTTTATTTTCTCTAACCCATAAATATTAATACTTATAAATGAAATTAAAATACGTTTATATAAACTTCATCGTTATCAATGCTGAATGATGATTTTTATAAATTGATTATCTTCTGATGAGCCAGACCCAAGCGCCACTTAGCCTACTTCTCTGCAATGCACATCTATAGATTCGCCTTGAGCTGAATCGTATTTCAAATAACCGAAAACAAATATTCTATTAAGTTTATTTATTACAACCTTTTATATATAAATAATTTTGGGCACTACTTTTATCTATTATAACATTTTGCTATCACTAATCTAATGTTTTAGTTAATCAAGCCATGTCTAATATACCATAGGTTTTTTTTCCAGAATGATTAAACCAAAATAAAGAGAAAAAGGCATTAAGCTATTATTTGAAAACGGATATTAACCCTACGATTTGTATCCAAATTATTATACAATATATAGCGTCAGGTATTAGTATTTTTAAAATTGGAGACAAAATGTTAGGTCTACAGGTTTACACATTTTTTTAGGAAAGATCTATTTTAAATTCTTTAGAAATTTCCATTCTTTTATTGCTATTATAATTTTTTTATTAAGTTGCGTCGACTAAATAATACCGTTTAGTACTTATAGTTATAAAAGTTTACAGCATATTGTTTAAATGTTATTTGTACAATTACATACGCAAACGGAAATTCAATAGTACATACAGAAATAATAGATACAGATAATAATAAGTAAATAAACAATAAATATTAGAAAGTTACAGAAAATGTAGATTGTTGAAAATTTTTATCAAATTTATTGAACACTGTCTAAAGTTAATATTACTTTTAAATTAAATTCCACACAATATGTATGGATTATTTTTGTCACATTAATTTTAAATCTGTCTAAATAATCAGAAAATATTTCGATGGGGTGAGGTTTATAAGGACGCTCCAAGTCGTTGTCTTTGTCGTTTGCTGCGTCAGTGGGAGTTGTTGAAAAATTGTGCATTTTATTATGAGATTTCAAGAACGGAGAACACAAACCTAAATTTGAGAAGGCTCTTATTTTAAAAAAAGTTGCTCCCTCTTAATGACATTATAGTTTACCTGCAATCACTGTCTTCTTCGTGTCGTACATGGCTACTAAGAAGAGAATGATTTCCGGTAAAATGCACTATCTTTATCTGTAATTGTTATCTGGCCAATTTTAAGCAAACATGTTTTATAAATTTTGCTTAAAATAAACATTCCCGGTAGTTAAGATTAAGGTACGTACCTACCTCTGGTCATGTGATAGCTTTCATAACAAAGATGTTTAATACTGTAAGGAAGTTGGCATTGATACCTTCCTACGTTGTAATGCCGGTTATTGCAAAACAATAGTTTGTTTATAATTATCAGATAATTATCTGAGTACATAATAAAAAAAATCGAATCTAAGTCGGCACATTATTTAATATTCCTTTACTTAATACGATTAATAATTATAAATTTCATCTGCATAAAGTTTGATTTATAAAGCGTAATATAAGTTAATAAGGTCTTAAAAATTAACATTAATCAACAACGTTTTAAATTTTTATTTCCTGTTATAACCTACCTTAAGAAAGGTTTATAGAAAATTTAAATTTCATCAAAAACAAAATCCCGTCTTCACGAAAAATACCTACAACCTCAATGCTAAAGCGCCGTTAGCTATTCCTTTCCTCGCTTTTGTATAAACCTTTATTACTGTTTCTGGTAAAAGAGTTGTAAAATCAAACAGCGGCTATACGCTATATTCCCATCCTGAGACATCCATTCGCTAGTATTCGAACCTAGTAGCGAGCGGTGCGTCAATGTGAATTACGACGTGGGCGGTACCCGACCTTCACGGGTCCTGCGTGCCGCAAAAATAGTCATGTCCCTCTACCTATATCACAGATTTTTTTTAACCCGACTATTACAAGTGTCTAGTTATAATATAAAAATCATTTCATCTCTTTGTTCTTTGTCATAATAAGTGTGTCAGGCCTTTAATGTTCGTAAGGCAGATAGGGTATTTGCACAATATCATAGTCCATTCTTCTTTCCTTTGAGACAAGAAATAAGACAGATTATTAGATATGCCGGTTATTACTTTACCACACCTTTTACGATTTTAGTTCCACTTTATAAATGATGATAACGATTGTGATGACAACGTTCTCCTGGCGAATTCTGATAACATCGAGGCTATCTATTTTTATCTTAAAATAATATGTCATCAATCATTTTTATTGGTGGTAGGTCTTTGTTGCAGCCACCGTCTATCATATTACAAACCTGCTTGTATCATCGTTTGGTGGGTTAAAAACCTAGCTATAAATCCACTTTAGTAAAAATTTTAGAATATATGTGCTACCTTTGTTGTTCTTTATTGAAGTTCAGACAGTAGTTCCTGTTACCAATTTAAACATTCCCCACATGCCAAGCGTAGCGAGTACGACAATTACCCCCATTTGGAGAGATCTATGTTCCACAGTTAGTATCAATAGACTGTTATGTTTACCACATCAATGTGTTCATTGTACAGTACAAATACAAAACAGACCAACTACCGGATTACACTTAAACATTTTCGTCTTTGCTTTAATCAAATAGATAAGCTATTATTGCAATACATGCACATCACTACATGGAAGCTGTTCCGTAGTGTACACTTCTAGGTACCATAACTTAAAATAGTATATCAATACAAAACGATAATTTCCGCTTGCTTATAGGTCATGTTATTTTATAGAAATATTCACAAAATCCTCTATATCAGTATGTAATCACATTTTTGTTACATCCAGAGTACACTACACTGGCTTTTGGAACTGTGGAAAGAGTTTACGGCTTGTTACTTTCATTTTGTTATATTACCCGTAACGGCTTCCCGGTTGTGCGACCGCCACTTCTAAGCCATTATATACCTTTCAGTTTCATTTTAGTGACTTAAAACTCTTCAACAACGTAGCTATATTAGATAGAATCCTATTTTGTTGAACAACAATTTTTCATATGTGTCAAACGTGCAGGCAGGCTTGCTTAATTTGTTTTTTTGTCAGAATGAAGTATGTATGCTTTTTACTATGTTACAATTTAAAATTCTGCTCACCCTTACCAATGACAACTTACATATTATCTTCGCCTACTCAGTATAAGGCCTTTCAAGCCAACGCATCAATACAAATGACTCTATCACCCACACAGAGTTTATCTCCGACCGAGAATTCTGTGGTACATCGGAGCAATAAAATATTACTTTTTACGTCCCTCGTGCTACGCCAGAGTCCGGGCGATTGCGCAAGCTCTTGCATTCCGTGATCACGACCACTCCTCCTCCCTCCTCCTACCTTCTTCCCTCTCGACACGGCCATTTCAACTGCGAGCCTATACCGCCTGAACACTTACGTATTTCACCTATTATTAAAACGTTACAATTCATGTTTAATATTTACCTCTACTATATCTACCAGGATCGCGTCAGCTGTGCTACGTGTAAAGTATGTAAGAAGTGGAACCACCATTCTGTCAGATCAATTGAATTGAATTGTAAAAATTCTTTGTAATTGTAACTTTTAGTTAGTTTACTAGCGTCAATTCTAAATAGGCTGTTTTATACAAAAACTTATAAAAATTATTATTTCCTTATGCTCAACTTTAAGTACAACATTCTTAATAATGCAGGCCGTATGTATTTTAACAATTTGAATAACCTATTATAAAAGATAATCATAACAAATTTTGTTATTACAACTTTTATTAGTATTTTTTAATCTATTATTACTTCTTAATGTCATCATCATCATTCACCGTTATTTTAGCTTATTGATTAATACTGCTTAACATAAGCTTTTCTAAATTTGGGTACTGTACTCGCCAAATTTAAAATACAGATCGGCGCAATATATAAAGTAAAGGTTACAAAAAAATCTGCTGCTCTTTTTCTAGAGCTATTCCTTTTTAATTCATCTTTGAAGAAACATCAAAGCTCTGGTGACGATTTAACCTATTGTCAACATTACGTACATTTTCATTGAACTTTAATTTCTTATTTAGTTTTTTTACTGATCTCATTGATATAGAAAATTTATACGAATGAAAAGACAAGTGGAAATATTCAATGTATTAATTTAAATACAAGAAAAAACAAGAGTATAGTAACCAAAAGAACAATCTACAAATCAAAACTACAAATTTCAATGTTAATACATTAGGGGAAGATGAGACAATACAATATTAATTTCTAGGGAAAGAGCGGTTGTTATCCCTGTTGCCATTACCATCATACTGCATTTGGCAACACAAATACACTGTGGAATAACTCCTTTTAGGAGAAGCCTATTACCAAAAATTGACATAAAAGCGATGGGATTATAAAAGGATTGTATTTACTTATTATTTAAGTCAGAGAAAAGTGGTTTGAATGATAACTTATAGTTATTAAATTGAAAGTATGGTCATCCATACTGCTCATTGATTGTTAATTTTCTCAGTTCTCCTTCGCAGATGAAATCTACGTAGATCAGTTATATCAAGACATAATACTCGAGTGTAACGACGGTATATTGGCCTCGATTTACCCTACTGTCTCCGCAGTTTCCATTTGCAATCGCAAAAACTTGTGAACGCCGGAGCAACGGGCGGAGCGGAGATATCGACTATCAATGACACCGGCCAATGTAAAATGATATGTCACGTTGGATCACGTCGCACCTCCGTTATCTATTTATTAAAAAGCAAAGGGGGAGGAGTGGCTCTCAGAAGCTGGTCGGTTAATAATGACACATTGTTGGTGCACACGGGGCACGGTTAGAGATATTAAAAGGTTCTTGTGCGCCTTCAACGATACAGTGCGTTGGCAGTAACTGTTATTCCATTCGGTCCCTCCTTCGTACTTTAATGACGTAATGAAAATAATGAAAGCACCTCTACGACGTGCTTTTTTTGACGAAATAGCTTCGGTTAAAGTGACTATTATTTTTAACATTCATTAAACTATATTGATAAAATTAAAAGTGTGAACTTTCCCTGGTTTCACAAAACAAATCTGTAAAAATTGTAGCTTCCATCATAGAAAAATAAGAATTTTTCTTTGTGATGAAAAAGATTATCGTTAAAAATTCAATATTTTTTGGAACAAAGGTGGCACTTTTTATTTGCTATGCACTGAATTTCCAGATGAACGGTTACAACATGAAAAAAATCGGTGTAACGTAGTATAATATTTGATAATACAAAGCCTTTTTACCTCTCAATTATTGTTTCATGAAGAAACAAGTACAGTTGTGGACACATTGATAAGTCTTAAACAGTTCAGACACACGAATTATAATTGCAAACGTTTATATTCTCCAAGTCCAATCTTCAAAGATGTTGTTGCAGAACGGTAAAACATTTTATTATTCAACGAAGATATCGGCAAAATTCACTTGATTGTAAGTGATTGCTACGTCTTGCTTTAGCAATGAGACACTGGTTAAGATGTTTATGTAATACTAAATAACGATCGTCGTCTTAAGATACAAAACGTTAAAACTCATGACAGAACTTCTGCAATAGTAACTACATCGTCGCTTTCTGGCATCAGAAACATTTGTACAATATGTTATAATTATCACACTAGTAATATTAAACTGTTTTACACTCCATCCCCGCAATGTAAATGTAAAGAAGAAACTTAAAAAACTAAACTGAAACATCATTTAAATTTGTAACATTACATCTATTTACATACAATTTAAAAATTTTGCACAAAAAATATACTGAAAAGTGAGTATTGAAAATGTTTATCCTACACCGTGTAATTTTCGTAACGTCTAATTTATTTTGCATTACTTTCTCTGCCATATAGTAAGTAATATTAAAGCTCAGGGTTTTTGTACAAAATATTCTCTTATAAAGCATGAAACAATATCATTTAAATAACTTGAAGAAGAGAAGATAACTGAAGAATATATTTGTAAAAACAAACGATTTTTTTATGAAATTTGTTTTAATGTTAATCTTTCTTTTGTATTTGTCACTAGATATCGATGTTGTGAACTTTTACAATGTCAAATCAATTTTTATATCAAAAGTTGGTATGTACTAAACTTAATTTTACAGGTACAACGACTACACAATGATAAGGTTTTCGCCAACATGTAGTATATATATGAAATGTTGTTAATCATGATTTTATCATATGGGCCCACGGCGTTGTCACTAGGTTGCTATCAGATGACATCAACAGTTCAAGTTGCAATTGTATTCAGAACAATAGAAATGCCTCATAAGCGCAAACACAAGTAATCACTAAGCTTCTCTTTCTTTAAATTTAATAACACTGCCTTCGTATAAGACAAAAAACGTCAAATACCCAGCAATAGCTCATTTATAATATAATATAAAGATATTTTTATGTTATTTTTGTTGCCAATATTCCCCTACTATTTTATTATTCATAGACCTACAATTATCCAAACCAAGTTACATGGAAGCATCGCCTCTCTGATGAGTGAAGACAAGAGTCGCCGCATATTTATTGAAAACTGTACGAAGGTACTAAAAGATGTTATTAAGAAAAATAAAAGTAGTCCTTAAAAATAAAAATATATAATGTAACAATGCAATGATGAATGAAAGAGGAATAAGACTAATGTAAAAGAATAAAAGAGTGAAAAATAAGAGAAGATATAAAAGTGAGAACGGTATAGAAAGGAAAAAGAGACTAAGAGAAAGAAAGTAAAATAAAAAAGGCAAATTGACCCTTACCTACAATACGAAGGGGAACGACTGTTTATTATAATTAAAAAAAAAAACACATTTACAAACTCATTTATTAACTTGGATGAGAACCCACTGCACTCAGGTTTACAATAAAAAACTAACGGACTCAACTTGGAGTTACATGCATTATAGTGTTCTCAAAAAAAAACAACTTTCGTGAAAATACAGTCATATTTTAAACAAATAAACGGAAACCGCCGAGCGTATAACGTTTATTTTATTCAATGTACGGATACATTAACAAGACAGGTTAGAACTAAAAAAGACTGGTCTTAACTGTTGTGATAAATCAAAGGTCCACGAATAGAAGGCTCATAAAGGTGCCCACAAAAGACGGAGTTTTAGAGCCCTTCAGAAAGTGTGTCAACTATCCCCACTCCCCCGCGCGGTGCCCCGCCCGTCCCACCACCTTGTCGCACCATCTCGCCGTTGGAAAACGTCCGCATATGCATTTTATTGTTTTCCGTAGAACCGAGAGCTTTGCACGTACTCGTTTGTGTATACCTTGCCCAAAGGGGAGCCACATCACTCCGCAATAATAAATTACTGTATTTTGTGTTGTAATTACACTTCCTTACAATCAAATAGAATCAATGTGTATTTATACTTATTGCACAAAATCTTCCGGTATAAAACAGAGTTTCTATATAGACAAAGATTTATATTTAACAACAACAAAATATTTAAATTCTATCATTATATATTTTTTAATACTTATTTAGTTCATGTAAAACAAAAATTGTTTTGTTTGAAAGGTTTTATTACACTTTTTGCTTCCAGCGACACGCATAGGTAAGATTTCAATCACCAATTTCTACGCAAAGTATTCACTTCGAATATTTTATAATTGTAGGATCTCCTATATCAATTCGCATCCAATAGTCATAGACCTTCATAGTATATTCGCTGTCTTGCAATAAACAAAAGATCACTTCATATTTACAGTAAACCACGAGGGTCTGCAATATCAAAACCTGTTCACACAAATACTTTTTCAGTCCTCTCCTATGGCAGTCAGAATTTACATTAGTATTATTTTTAACAGCCTTATATTTCAGTTTTGCATTTAATGAACTTTTTGTAATATGCGCATTCGATCAAGGTGTTAAAATTTAAAAGATTCTACGAATTACATTGATTTAAATTAAGCTTAAAATAACTGAATTTTTATTTAAAATCTAACTATATGATTTATAAATAAAACATTTAGATAAGAGATAAAATTATACATAATTTATTGTAATAAATTTCTGAGGTTAAAGCTCTTTATACCATAACCATATTTTTTTATTGATAATACATTTCACATCCTCTAGACAACATTTAATGACAAAAAGACAAGATGCTCATATATTATTTGATTCTGACCTTCATATCTTGAAAGACGGCATACGACAATTATGCCATTTCAGTACATTTGTAAATAGATTCCAAGATTATTGCTGCCTTAAAACTGCAATATTTAGCCAAGAAATCGCATGTTAGCAAATGAACTATAAATATCTTTACACAGCACAATTTATGTATATTAAGTTATGTTTTGGTTATTTTTGGATAGACAATATATTCAGAAAAATAAATAACGTCTTATAAACCACATTGTATGTAATATAAATATAAAACCAAGAAAACACTCCTGTATCACATTATTACCTGTACTAACGCTAGAACCACTTAACCCTTAAAGGTTACAATGACCTCTATGTTCAATGACTAAATCATAAATCTTACCGTCCTCTTGGCTTCTTACGGTCTGTGGTCATTGCGTCCTTACAAAAAAATCGTTATTTCTTACACTAGAAAACGACTATTTGATTCTTTATTAACTCTCACGTTATTTAAGACTATCGCTTATTAGTTTTGGTTTAAACCATAAAATTTAAGAGTTAGAACAGTCCTGACAGTATATCTGTTTATCCCATTTAATGGTATCAAAACGTGTACTAAAAATTAACATAAGAGACTTAGATTATATTTTGTATTTTCTCTTAACCTGCAATGAATACTTTACGGTCCAAAAATAGGCAAGTACATTTGACGAGAAGGAAGCAGGTTAATTGCTAAAAATTATTTATTTTCAGTCTGTTCATAAATCTTTTCAAAAAGGGAACGACAGAGATAATATTTTTTATAAGAAAATTTTTATAGTACTAATATTAGAAATCGATAGTTTACATTCTCATTACCTAAAAATATTGAAAACGCAATGGACAGAGTAATACATCATAATACCAAACCAATTGATTTTGTGCTTTAGTAATAATTTATTATTTAGCAGTGTGTTGTCAAGTCGGATCGATATAATATAAAATAATCATGAACACGTTCCTTGAACTCGAACAGCCACCGATTTAGTGTTAGACTGCGAGGCTACGCGGCGCGCTGACGGCGGTGCGCCGCGGGGTGCGCGGAGGGCGAGGTCGGTGCGCGGGGGACGGGGGTGGGGGGTTCGGCAGAGCGGGGTAGTGTTGCGCAACGCATTACAATAATGCGACATTACGTGCGGGCGGAGCGCTCACGCCGGGGTCATGCGCCGGGCCCGCGCCCCGCCGCGCTCCGTTTCGGGGAACAGTGACTTAACGCACCCATTGTCAGATTGTCACATCGCACCTTCGGCCAACGGGCGGGGGTAAGCGAGACTGCGACCGTGTTCAAAATTTGAATTTCGCATGACTATAGATTAAAACAATGTAGTCAACGTGTTTTCTATTCGATTAATGAGACAAACACGTTCACCTGATAGTAAGTGATACGCCTATATTTTACTTCTAATTAAGATATAGCGTCACATTGTACTCCATGTATATGACACAACGAGGCGTTCACCGGAAACAGAAACCTACTATTAGTAACAATTAATAATATTTATTAACATTGTTGCTATTTAAAAATTTGAACATCACTGGTTTTGGACTGCAAAATTCCACGTCACAAATACAATATACCAATGCATTTTAATTCTTTTATTAGTTGTCAATTCGTTTAAACCAAGTGTTACGCCGACAATGGTGAAGGTCGCGAGAAACCGCTGGAGGCACGGGGCGAAGAAAACGTTTATGCAGCAATGGACATCTAAGAGTTGATAAATAGATACGCTTGTAATTTAATTCACCATAACTTCTATGTGGTAGCATTAACCAACATCAAATATTAATTACTGGATGTTTAATTATTACTTGGTTTTGCGTTCACATTTGATTTACCTACTTTATTTTGCGGGATGTGAATGTAGTGCTTTGCACCTAAAATACGTTTTCCCACGCTTAAGCTTTTATAAGTTGTCTGGGTGTGATGTCATCGGTATATCACTAGGCGCACCTTATTTGTCTGCGAATATAAATCGTTTACTGATTAAACCTACCTATCATGACGATCAAAAAAAGAATTCAGGAACAAGGTTACAATGAGATTTAACTTCTGAAGGTTTACCCGGGGTTTTAGAAGGAAATAAACTTATTTTTAACTGTCTTCATAGCGCTGTAACTTCAATAGAACGTGCCTGTAACAAGAATTTTACTAATTCCTTTCCGACTCCGGCATGAAGTAGGTATAGTGGTAAAGGCATCACAAGCCCGCTTCTCTAGCTTCAACCTTCATATCGTGATATTGTCCCTGACACAGCATTACTATATTTGAACTGCCAACATATGGGAGCCAGACTGTTGTAGCCGTACTATTCATCATCCACAGCCTTATAGTCACCACGCAAAATTAAGGTAAAGTGTGCCTGTTAAAGGTAAAAAAATCTCCTCAAGCTACAAGTAATTTTCTCACATGTCAAATTTTGTCTCATAATGTCCAGTAAAAATGCCGGTGAAGCCAGAGATCCAGTCGTCCACGCAAGGATGCGCGGGCGACGTACGTTTCTTTTTAGAAAGTGGCACGTGTCGGGGTTGTTCACCCTGCGCAATCCGGGTCAGCCGCCCCTCTCCGCCCCCGTCACCCCACATACCCCGCGAGCCCACCCGGCGACATCTAGGCACTTACTTCACATGCGTATAACACTAGTCCTTGATAAGGAAACTCCATTGACACCATATTGGAGTGGAACCGGGTCGACGGATAAGGCACTCCTTGTCGCGCCAGAGAATATGGGACACAACTTGCTGTAGGCTCTAAAAATAATTGAAACTGAGATGGATCTTAGTTTCAAGCAACCATTAATTTTTTATTTTATCAAATAAATATTTACAAAATATATTACTATAAGGTTATAAAACTTATACGTTTAAAAAGATTTTAAGGTACCATATGGACAGTAAGTCTATGAGACCTTGAAAGGCACGTGATACTTTTTATCGCGGAAATATAATGTACCTATAAATTTTCGACTAAAGACATAAATTTGATCACAACCATATTTTGCAGCCGCATCGGCTACATATTTTCTGAATTAAGCTGACAAAGCTGCAGGTAAACGTTTTAAATAATTTCTGTATATGAAATAATTTTTAATAGCTATGTTGATGTCCCTGTATGAATATAATTGTCGATGTGTTTAAATTAAATATGAATTAGACATAAATGCTTAACAATGTAGAGTAAATATGCGGGAACTACTACTACTTCTTGCCTCCTCATACAAAGATATTATGTATTTTGAACATATGCTAATTTGTTATTTTTTATCGCTAATACAGAGATTTATACATTTTGAAGTATTTTTTACAAACCATGATTAAAATCATTGAAAAAAAAGTCGTAAAAATCTTATGCTATGAAATAATTTAAATAAAATCAACTGTGAAAAATTTGACATTTGAATATCTTTGATCTTGTAGTTCAGTGTAGAAAGTAATATTGATACTCTAGTAAAAACCCTGCTGTTTCCTTCAATAAAAAAGGAAATGAAATGTGGCGTCTTCAAAGATAGTTAATTATTTTTTTTATTTATATTACTTAATGTAAGCAACAGAGACATTGTTATTAATTTAATGGTTGCAAAGTACTTTCAAGAACAATAATTTTATTATCATATATGATACGATCTAATACTCTGTAATCATAATATTTAACTATTACTCTATTCACAAAGGATAATACTTTCTACCAGTTAAAATCGAACTTATACAATATGGTTAAAACATAGTATCAATGACTTTGGTGTGGTGTATTATTAATGATACGATAAACGTTCACATAAAATAAAATACAAATACAAACAATATACTTGTTTCCACTTCTGGAAGTCGAAACTTTCTCATAGAGGAGTCGAGAGTTAAAGTTTATAATAAGGGTTACATATTAACTTAGTTCACATAACATCAATCCAATAGTAATAAAACAAAGACTCGACTTTGGAATAGATCACGAAGCATAATTTATACGAGGGAGATAAAAAATATTATTATGTGTTTTATTAACTTGTCATAAATTCGGCACAGCAAAAAAGTAAAATAAGATCCAAGGACATAGAAAATAAGTCAAAATACGCTTAAGAGATATCGGGTACACTACAGTTTGTTCAAATTACAAAAAAATGTTTAATGATATAACGAATATTGCAACTTTATTTTATTTTTAGATTATCACATTTCTTTTGTCAAAATTATAAGCATCATTCGAAGAAAATACTAAAATGATTACATCCTGTAAAGAATTTAAATGAAAACATTTGAAAATACTTTGTTCTGTACCTTCCTATAACCAACGCTGCACATTCTGTTGGTCAATGTCCTTTAGTAAAGCCTTTAATAATAGTTAAAATTTTTAGACTTGCCCTTTTTTATGCGTTATGTTAGATGCTTACTTTGAAAAATTGTAATTATTTTTTTAGTTCAATTGATACTCTAAACAAAAAATTTAAAGAGGTTTAGGTGTCCGTCTGTATTATAAAAATAAAAACACCAAAATTAATCAAACTTAACAAAGGAAATGTGCTTAATTTTTAATAATTATTGCAACACGAAAAGATATGATGGCAACTTGCAATTGCTTTCGATGCATTATTTTTCTTGACTGTCCGAGTGTCCGTGCATTGACTTCAATTATTTCAATACCTTCTGCGATACTTGAAATTCATATGATCGAATGCTATATTTTAAATACATTGACATTATATAAAAATACATAGATTTAAAAATCTACCTCTAGTTTTATGGAAAGTTTTTTCTTCACTTTCCGTATGTTAAAACCTCATATCATTTCGTATACAAGCACTACAGACTAGCGCAGTGGTCGTTAAGGTACAAAGATATACACATCAATTTATTCCTAGCAATCACCAGTAAATGAGACCTATTCTTACAATATATTAAATAGCTTAATTATAATACATAGGCTAAAAACTATATATTGTTATTAATTTTCTGCTCTAATTTTCAAAATGGAATTCATTAAAAGTAGCACGAAAGGAACAATTCCTCACAGCATTAATCGAGAAAAATGTTTCACTATTAGTTGACAAATGACTGCGAAAAGTAATCCTTTTTTTAAAAAAAAAACAATAATACCGCTCAGAAGTAAACAAAATAATTTTTCTTAAAGTACGTGTACTATAACAATCTTTTGATTTGACGGAAATTTTGATATTTAAAAAGCTATGTGGGGCAAAAAAAACGTTGCCTATTTTTTTTCATACTTGAATTCTTGAAACGTCCAGAACGGGAATCCCCACACAACACAGAATGTAATGTCTTCATATTTGAATCGAAATTTACAGAAATATAAACACATATATAAATAAATGTATGCCTATAGGTGTAAGAAATATAGTTTTTGGAACGTTGCTATGACGTCAATCCTTGCGCGCTAAAATGACTGGCTTTTAAAAGGTAGTGTAAATATTTTTTCGGGCTTTTAACACATTTTTTTTATAAGTACATAAATACAACATATGTATATTTTCCTTATTCCCCTTTTGCTCATTATTCCTGTTAAGTGTCATTTATATTAATTATGGTCATAATATGGTACCAAAATATTTACTTTGCCTATTTGTTGCATGTATTTTTAATTATTGTGCCAGTGTTAAATAAAAATAATAAATAGAACAGCGACATCTATTAATTAGCGTGTGAAATGCAAAAAAATAAATGTTGTAGTGCTGTAGCGCCCTTGCTTTATTACCAGCATTTATAATAAGTCTCCACATTTGTTTTGACTTAGAAAAATAAAACTTAATGTCATTTTAAAATTTATTTAATTATTAAAATAAATAAAAAATATTTACTTTAACTACGAAGCAATAAAAATATACAAACAATTGAAAATGTATACAGTTTAAAAATTTATTTAAAATACGATAAATATAAAACTTTCTTTACTAAAACATTCTTTACTCTATAAAGTCAACGACAAATTTATGTATTTTGTAAAAACATTACGATATTAATAGTATTTATCATTCTTATGAAGTAATAGACAATTCCCGTAGACATATTCCTACTTAAATTATTACCAATTACCAAATAATATTTAAATAACTTAACGCTAATACATAAGATAATGGAAATGTCTCCTGTGTTAATGTGATGTCGAGTAATGTACTTTCTAATGTGACAGCTCTATAATTTGTCAATGAAATTTAAATATTCATTTATAAATTAACTTCGTTGCAGTAAACACTGAACATTAAATACCCATTTGAAAGTTAACCATTTTCCTATCCTAACTAATTAACCTCCCTACTTAATGCAATTATAAAGATAATATACAATATTAGTTTTGTTAACACTTATTAGATATAATATTTGTTAAAACTAAACTTATATAAATAACTAACAGATAAATTACCTACCATAAAGACGTTACATGCATCATATACGAGTACAAATTTAGTGAATACACAACATTTTCATAACATCAAACTATTGTAGGTAGATAGCAACTTCTAAATGTTAATGATTTGAACTATGGTCGTTTTGAATATGAAGTAAATTTTTTAGCATTTTTGATGCTGGCCGTCTTTGCAGCAGAATTCTTTACCAGCTGAGAAATTTGTTGGCGTCCAGTCATCGCCACAATTTTTTATGAAGAGGAATGCCTTTTCCCTGTAAACATCGCGTTCTACCGCACCGCAAATTACAGGTCCCGCTTTTGGTAGATATTTTAATATCTGAAATAGTTACAAATAAATTATCATTTAAAAAACATAATACTTAATAGTTTTGTAAAATGAATAGTTATTATAATAATTTAACGCTATTATTCGTATAGAACAAACATCTGTATAAAAAGGCGGCTAAATTTACGGTAGGGCTATTCTTATTCTTGACACCTGGAACTCATATTTTTATTGATTTAATAATTATATTAATATTTGCGTTTTCGGAGTCTCAAAAAATTTGGATAATAGTAGTTTTTACCGCTATCACCTCATTATTGCCCTTGTTGTATCATTGTATCATGATAACATCAACACTACTTTCAGTTAATCATACATTAATTACCTTAAAGGCACAACGATTAACCGTTCGCCTTATAACAGGAAGATCTTTGATCCATATCCGAGGCCAATAATTTATGTAAAGTTTGGACAACGGTAGGATAATTTTGCAAATACACAGATAAAAAGCAAATTTACCACATCAAGGCACTTGCTAATGCAATGCTTGAATCCACCTGTGCCGCAAGGCAGGCTCGGCGAATCGGTATCGTACGTTACCACGGGCTCCCCTTGGGGAGGACCACGGGGCCGCCCCCGCCTCCCCTCCTTGATACCCACCTGCTGCGACATGAACACGCCACATTGACAAGGCTCAATCTGAAATGTATGCAAACTAAAATATTCTTGTAAAATTTACAAACGCATGACTTATGTTAATAAAATAAAAAATAAGCACTCCAAAAAATACATCATTAATATAAACAAAATCTCATACAGATATTACATTAAAAATTTATCATTATCATTTCAACTGATGGAGGACCACTGCTGGACATAAGTCTCTTGTTATGTATTCCCCAAAATACGATCTATTGCTGTTTTAATCCAATGACTCCTAGCAACTCTTTTAAGTTGTCTGTCCAACTAGTGTGAGGTCTACCAACGCTGTGTTTTCCAGTGCGGGGTCATCATTCCTGCTCTTTGAGTTCCCAACATCCATCGGTTCTGCGAGCTAAGTGCCCGGCTCATTGCCACATCAGCTTAGCGACGCGTAGGACTTTGTCGGTAACCCTAGTTCTTCTGCGGATCTCCTCGTTTCTGATTTGATCACGCAAAGATAATCCAAGCATTGCTCGCTGTGTGATTTTGTGCTTTTTTAAAAGGCCTATAGTTAGCGATCAAGTTCCAGAGCCGTAGGTCATCATTGGTGTTCGCAAACTTTATTCTTCAGGCACTATAGGATTTTGGACAAAAAGACCATGCGAAGTTTTCCAAACGAAATTATTAAACAACTGTTAATTTTCAAAGTATGTTGTACAGATTTTATATGAATTAAACAAACTAGACTAAAAAGGTTTTATCGATTTCGACAGCTCCATCATCACACAGACACACGCGATAAACTCTTATATTATGGTCATAAAACAGTTTTCTTAAGTCAGAAATTAAAAATATACAAATCTGTACAGCTTTTCATTATTATAAATTAATTTCCTTCAAATTACCTTAGAGAAGTCAATAGTATATAGGAAGAATAAAGAATTATAATCCATGGTGTCTCCAAACTTATTATTCAACTTCATTTCATCAGTTAAACATAGTACATCTACCATACGTAAGCATTTAATGAGTAAGCTTGTTTACCTCGCCGTGCTCGTCATCATATTGGTCCTCAAATGTTTTCAAGCTTTCCTCCTGATCACGCTTCAATTTACGCCAGGCATCGCTCGAAGCCGCTAAGCACATCACAACGAGCAGCTGTGGTCTTAAGTTTACCATGTTTAATAACGTGACCTTCAACAATAAAACAAATAATATAGACATTTGAATGCTGAATAATCTACTGATTTATATAAAACAAATAACATAAAGGAAGTAATTCTATTTTGTATCTAATAATGAAAGTAAACAGTAATCTGAAAATATAATGAGACCACTTAATATAATTATATCTCTCTGTATGTTTTATTGATACGAGAAAGAGGCTAAAACCACTATTACTTATGAATGCCAGTTATCCAAAGATTCACTTTACACACTTTATTCAAAATTTGAAGTAATAACAGAACTGCTGTGTTCCAACTGCCAAAATAAAGAGCCTGTAGATTCCGGGCTACCCTTGAGCATTTACGGGTTCATTTCACTTATATAGATAAAAAAATAACATTTCAATGAAACAAATTAACAATTTTCGAAGTAAAACAAAATTATAATAATGTTTCGCTAAGCATAAGCAATCACACTTTTACTTACTTAACTTTTATGTACTCAACTAAACTGATTTACAAAAAAACTGTACTGTGATCGCCGAAAAACCCTATCATATAATGAAATTAAAATCTTAAATTAACTATATATATAGCAGCATGATGGTCATTTCTTGTAGTAAAAACTGCTGACTCGACAAATATATCGTTTCGACGTGAGTTCATACAATATTATTGAAAAAGTTTTTGTACGTGATCTCAAATGTGATATAGGTAGGAAAGATCGCTAATATGATAAATAAAAGAATCACTAGTATGCTATTTTTCTTATCTTATCTTTAAATCGTGTTGTTCTTAACTTAATTAATTATTAATCCTATCACAAGGAAGATCATTCTAATACATTGACAATGCAATGGTCACGTATATTAAGGAGTTTGCTTTTTTCTTTCTTATTTGATGAGTCGTGCGAGACCTTCACCTCTTGATGGTAAGTAATGAGTTTGCCCATAACGACGTTGCGCTGATTAAGATGATATACACAGTATCACTTTGAACTCGGCGCCTAATCTAAGATGTTAAGTCTCGTTACCTCAGTAATTTCATTAGCTACAACACTGTTCATGCCGAAACACAGTAATGTTTGCACACTACTGTTTGTCAGCTGCCACAGGAGCTCCGGCGATATTTTCTTAAAATGTCTCAGACAACAGAGATCTACTACCATAAAATTTTTGGGAATCCATCCGTTTTAACAATAGAAACAAGTAAAAAGCTTTCTCTATAACATAAAGCGACGTGCATAGACGTCGTACACAAGCATCACTAATTATTAAAATGCACCTAGACTTCACACAATTTCATGTTATCGCAAAAATTTACTTTAAAATCTCTCTAGATATAAACAAATTGTTTCATCTTCATACGTAAATATGTAAAAGGTTTAAAGTGTGGGACTCTGCGTTTAAAGAAAAGAACTTCAAAATTCTATACTTTCCTTGATTCTGTGTACACTATAACTCTGTTACCACATATTTTTTATTTTTATTAATAAAAATAAAATAATCATGGTATTAACATAGTTCCTAGGTACTCCAAAAAAGCAGCGAGGCTGAAATGTTAGTTCCTCTACAATGTTGCCAAGTCACGTTACTCTTTAATAAGATTTCTGAAACTTGGCGATAAGCCTAAATAAAACCATAAAGGTAGTCTTTTTTTTATTAAATGTGCTATATTCGACTTTATTGTGGGAATCTTCTACAGTCGTTTATTTATTTAGTTTTGTCGGGGATTTGTTTCGTTTATTCAAGACGTTCGACTACAATAGTGAAAAATGTATCCTGATGTAACAGGCTGCAATGTCAGATGTATCATTGCACATTATTTCATTTAAATGAAACGTTCATAGCCACTCGGTAGGTGCACTCCCCGCCCATTACGAAGATTCTAGTAACTCGATTGATTCAATCAAGCTACTCCAGCCTTGGCCACCCCTTATCCTTTATTTATACACACGTCTTACGTCCGTGCTTTATTTTCTATTTTTATTCCACACGGAGTACAACTTTATTTAATAAAATACATGAGATGGCCCTAAATTCAGAAATTATAATAAATATGAGAGTTTTTTTAAATATGCCTAACCTGTTTAACGTTTACGTTGTTTTTGACAAAAAATTAAAATATTTTTTATCCGAAACTTTTTATCTTCTGATCGAAACATTAATCTACTCTATTAATCTTTTCAACGCGTAGACCCTTTGAAATTATTTTAAATACATAGGTACATTTGTAAAAAGCATAGACCAAAATATTAATTATTTTATCAACTTTAGTTAACAGTGTGTATATTTTATGGTTTTATATTTTATCAAATTTGTATCAAATTTAAACTTCTCTGTGAAAAATCTGTATTGAACAGATTTGCCTAGCTAGTAATGTTATCCGCCAACCGGCAGCCGCATTGCAGTATCGGGGGAATCAAAGCCCTTGATCAGAAAATAAAAAATTTAAAACTTTTATTTCCATATATTTAAGAAAATTAAGTCGTACGTTCATAATTAAACTTAAGTAACATTTACGATGTAAGTTAAATAAGATTAATTTATTTACACCAAAAGCATAAATAGTACGATGATCAAAATCCTCCATATTTTCGTAACTTAATTAAAAAATTTCCGTTATTTCTTACACTGACTAACATCTACAGAAAAGTTGAATTTATTTTATGTAAATATTTAAAATGTATTTGTAGTTATTGTAGGTATATAAAGATAATAGAATGAATACAGTCGTCTGAATTAAAAGTTAAATTAAGGTCTTCACAAGCGCGTATATAAACATATACAACAGTAATTTACTATGCAATCTGTATAATACACACTACATAGACAATTTTAAAAAAATTTATACATAACATTGAAATAAGTTAAGCAGTAAATATTGCACAAGCAAGAAATAGCAGGTTCTTCTCATCAAGCTCTTACTTTTAGCTGTGAGAAAATACAAAGTAAGCTCCTTTTTATTCTACGAAACGAAATAGAAGTTCACCAGAGAAGTAGAAAGTAAGTGATAAGCTTTACCCTCCACAACGTGGCGCTAGTTAGGATGCTGTACACAACACATGTGCTCATCGCCTCGAGACATAAAATTTTAAGTCTCGTTACCTCAATTATTTCGACAGCTACAGCGGCCCTTCATACTGGAACACTGCACACAACAGTTTCAATATCTTTCAGTTAAATGTCATGCTTTTGGCGTCTAGTCGATATAAAAAAATAGTTTCTTTTTGCTTTCAAATAATTCTTTTCTTGAAAGCATCTACTCCAAACCATAAAAATCAGGCAACGGTGCTCTTACCTTTGTGCATGTTTATTAAGAAACGGGCGTATTTTGTAAAGTTTACAACGGTAAAAAATATTTATCGCTTAGAAAGTCTTTGAAAAGCCAGATAGTGAACCAAAACGGCCATTACAAGCACGCCATTTTGCCGCGTGTCGTGACATAATTGTAGTGTTTCTTAAATTAATCCAAACTCATTTTTTTGTTTTACGTGGGGGAAAAGCCTTTGTCTAGTAGCTTTCGCAGGAGTCCGTACAGGTTATGTCGAACTTGCATCGACTAAAACCATGTTTACGACACGGCCAGAGAAAGCTACGCATACATAAAACGAAAGATTATTTAGCTCACCTAAAGCACTGACCATCCCAGCACTTCGATAGGACTGGGCAAGTTCCTGCTAATTTTACCATGTGTTATTACGGAGCCGGCTTTGTTTACACGAGCTCATGTCCTTTGGCAATATTTGAAGTCTTTTAAAATTATATTTTTCGCTATGAAAATGAAAATATTGATGAAGACAGAATTCTGTACTAATAGTTTATTAAACAAATACGTCTCTTTTTTATTCATGCACATTATGTTGCTCTTTTATATTAGAAATTCAACTCTTAGTAAATTAATAATTAAGCAATTATTAAAATAGTCTATTAAATAGAATGATGTAGATCAAAATGTAGATGACATTTAATAATTTTTATAACCATCAAATGACAATGCACATATTGCTATAGAAACAAAATTATATAAACTGTCTATTTATTTTTATAAAACAAAGACTTAAAAATGAAATAAGGTAATAATGAACAAAACAAGAAACTTTAGAAACAAGCCTAACTTTCCTTAAATATAATAACACATTTCATGTATTGATTGATAAAAATCGTTAATTAATACTGCTTTTATATAAACGTAACAAAAAAAATTATCAGCAATCTTAAAATAATTGATTGTTATAATTATTGAATGGTCATAAGTTGTACTCTTAACCATTTAGAAGAAAAGTAAACAATAGAGTAGTATCCTTATATAATTAAAACTTTTTTGTACTTAGTAGTAAATAATATTAATATTATATATTTATTCAATATTTTAATGTTTTGAAAAATTAGTCTGATCAATACAATGATTAATTTTTAAAGCATTCAAAGAGCATTTACGGCAAGAACAGTATGGGTATAATCACAAATTAAAACATTTTGTCTTATATTATTTTTGTCTTTAAACAAACTTTAAAAATTTTTATCAGTCTTAATTTAATTTGTGTTCATTTCATATAAATAACAGTGGACTTATGTTTGTTAAATTAATTGGCACACACTGTCTACAGATAAACACTTATAAACATTATGGTTCGTTTTCACAAATATTTTGTGGAGTAATAATACAATATCAATATTTACAACAGAAATGTATAAATCACTACAATATTTAATAAATTAGATAACCATTATCAAATTACGTCTATGTTAAGTCTTTGGCTAACATCAACTTAGCCTCACCTTCAAACACAACCTTCTTTTCCTCTTCAACTACACAAAAAAATTTTACCTTCAAAATTTTCCTCACATCAACCAATTCAACACTTATAGTCAACTTTTCACCAACAAAACATTTATTCGGAAATTTCATTGTTTGTGACACTAGGATTGTACCAGGTCCAGGTAAATGGGTGCCTATTAATCCAGCAACAAGACCATTCAATAATGCACCATGCACAATAGGCCTCTTATTGCCATTATTTTTGTGAAGATAGTTATGATCACTAGTAAGATTCGAAAAGGTATCTAAGTCTTTCTGTGTGAGTGTTTTTTGAATTCTTATTTTATCACCTGCTTTAAATGATACACTGTTGAATGTCGACTTGTGAATTTTGCAAATCTTCTGATAATTTTTATTATTCATAGCTATATATGGAAACCTATTAGATAACATTTTGGTTCCTTTCTTTTTTTTCACTAAATGGGTTTTCGATTTCTTTTTAAATACCCAACAAATTCTTACATTTCATTTTTGTTTGAAACATCTTGTATGAATATTTTTGATAAATTTGCAATTATCTTGTTTTCACTCGCTTGCAACTTTTCTATTTGTACTTTTATATCCGTTTTAAACAATCTAGGAGTTTTCAAAATGTTTTGTAATTGAATAAGTATTGTTAACGCGGAAACTACTGTATCATCTTTTTCACTTTTAAGTATGTGAGGCAGCAGGTCCAATATTCCATAGTTTAAAATATACTCAGTGTTCAATAAATCTGTAACATAAAATAATAAATTTTATTTCTCGCCACAAATGCAAGAAATAAAAAAAATTATTTGTCTTAAGTTATCAGATAACAATTAAAGATTGTGAACAGAAAAGCTTTACAAATGTGTACCATATCTCACAATGCTAATTAGTCCTGCTTTGATCACATATATTATACATAACTTACTAATTTATATTATTAGATGGTTGTACAATAAGATAATGATAAATATCATAATAATTTTTTATAGAACATGGCGAAAATAGTTTTCATACTATAAAATCATAACATAATTTTATAGATGTGCAAACTTGGTATATAGAATGGCTAGTATTCAACACCTCTCACCAGCTGACATTAAAGTGACAATTTGTCTTTAGTTAACTTTGTTAAACCATTGTTTAATATTTCATTAAGTTACATGTGATATACCAATCTTGATCTGTTTCCTAATTACAAAAAAGTATGACAATATTTTATAATGTATTACAATAACCTTTTAGTCTCTCTCTTACATGTACCATTATAACTTACCTAGGCATAGATTACACACACCAGCACAGGCAAAATTAACCAATGTGTGATCAGATTCATGTTTCATAACATGTAGAAATATATCAAGTACTCCTACATCTCTTATGAAGCCATAATTTATAGGATCATAAGCAAAATTTGCCAAATTAGCTAATACTTGGGATTTAGCATCTGAAAGCAAAAATAATTATATTAACATACTTAATAAAAAAAGAGTTAATAGATTTCATGACCTTTATACTTACAATACATTCTTAATAAATAAATTTAACAGAAACCACAATAAAATTTATCGTCAATAAGGTAGGAAAATCACTTTTATTTTATAAATAAAACCCAGAAAAATTTATTTCTAATCACAGGTGACATTTTTGAATAAATTGAATGCTCAGAATAACCAGCATTATATCATACACCCATTACATAGTCATAATTAATCAACATGCAAATATTTATGTTAATCTAAATTTTAAAGTGTGATAATGCTTTCAATAAACTTTGTAATGCTAAAAATTTATAAATTAAAGTACATTATGAATTTGAATCCAAAAATTAAATAATAAGACTAATATACGATAATAAAAGTTACTTTGTATACACAGGACTCTACTAGCTCATATTTTCTTTATATGCAGAGAGAATAATGGGAAATACTTACTAAAAGAAGATGAATTAATGTATTCATCTACTAACAATGATAAATAGTTCTCTCGATCGGTACCATTTTCTGGAGTTCGTTTTTGTAGCTGCCTTTTTGTACTAAACATGGATGTCAATTGCCTTTAATGAAAAATCATTAATGAATATCTTACATAAATGCTATTTTATCTTAATTTCATACGCGAATTTGGCGAACTCAAAATAAACTTAATACGCCATTTTGTAAATTTATACCACAGATAACAAAATATATTTCATAAGTTAAAAGTGTCAAAAAATAATAGGACGAAAATATTAAAAAATTATTATTGAAGAGAACATAAATATATAATTCATTATGTATACATGCTATAGGCTGATTGGGATGTAAGCTTATAAAATTTTCTATGAGAAATGATTTCTTTTTTAAACATCATCTAGATACTTTAAATAATCAATGAAATAACAATTATAAATTCAACTGCTAGATGAGACAAAAAATACAAGCTCTAAATAATAAAAAATTTTAACATTTTAACATTGTTGTTCTCTTTGTTACTATATCAACCGCTATCGTATTGATATTGGATAGAAGCCAAATTGACATTTGACAGCTGTAAAAACTCAAAAGTTTTAACCCTTGAACACATGATAGCACATATTATTTGGCATGTGTTTATCAAATATATTACTTACTTAAGCAGAAAGAATTTTATTAAGTAGGCAAAATGAGTGTTACACCGTATATTACAGGTATATTTGAGAGAAGTTGTGTTTTAATCATTCCAATTAAAAATTAAGATTAAATTATCATGTTGCTTTCAGGTTTAACAAACAGGGGAATTTTCGTAGTTGATTGTTCAGAACCATATGCTGAGAAAGTTTTAAGAGATAACAGCACGCCAAATATTCGCAGTATAATTTATAGTCCCAAAGGAAACTATCTCGCCTATAGAACAGATAAAAAGTTAGTAATACAACTTCAAGTATTTATAAAGGATATTCTGATAAAAATATACGCTAGTATTGTTTATACTTATTGAATGTTATATGTACACTTCTTTTATATTTAAATTACTTTCATATTTTAGGACAAAAGTATCTCATAATTGTCATATGTTAACAAATGCCAACACTCCACGACCTTTTAAATATCAATAAATATCCCTTAATAATGTTAGATCATGTATTTCCCAGGGCAGAGATTATTAAATGTGCTGACTGGTCATCATGTGCAACAATCAATGGCAACATCAAAGACATGTTCTTTTCTACTTTGGATAATTATTTTGCAGTTTGGGAGATGTTTATGACAACTAAGGATGATCCACAGGTATAATCTCTGTGAATATTATTAATGCTTAAATTTGTTGTGCATTACTATGGGCTAGAACATTATTTAATTTTAATTTTTTTTTTCATTATTAAATATATGTGAATTTTATTTCAGGGTAAACCCAATGTGCACATATACAAATCGGTTAATGGTGAAAAAGTTGGCACATTTGTACAGAAACATCAAGCTGGTTGGTGAGTAATGAAATCATAACTATGGTTTAGTTTGTTAACAAATACATTCATAATAGTAACAGTACTTATTTTTTATAAAAACTATATATTGTACTTTAGAATTATGTTATCTAAAACTTAAGTTGGCATCAAATTATATTACGCTTGTAAAAATTCAACCTTTTGTATTACAGGGAACCATATTGGTCATGTGATGAAAAGTTATTTGCAATACAAATGTTGGGAAGAGTACAGATTTATGAAGATGGTAATTTTGAAAGATACATTCAACAAATTCAGGTGGAAAAGCTAAAAGGTTTTAGTCTGTCCCCGAGTCCTGCACCTACATATTATTTCTCTATATTCACAATAGGTAAGTTTTTTGTTATTATTTATTTCTGGACTATTTTTTTATTTATTTGTGGAATTAATGCCTTTGGCATTATATTCCAAGTTTACTTATTTTATTTTAGAAACAAATAGACAATATGATGTACAAAAGGTTACATGACATTTGCCACCAGTTAACCTTAGGGTTTAGCAAAGATTAATGTAAGTGTGCATAAAATATTTAGGAAACAGATAAAAAAAGAGATAAGCTAAGTAAATATATAGTAAAGTGATGCTTATTAGTAAACAATATCATTGAAATTATATTGTAAAAAATAATGATGATTGTTTCCATTATTATCCAATTTTAGGTAAAAATGGCCAGCCATCTTTTTGGAGTGTGTACAAATATCCTCATTTTGAAATCAATCAAGCTGTGATAAGCCGATCATCATTTCAAGCTGACAAGGCAACATTCTATTGGAATAGACGTGGTACAAATATTTTTACCATGACACAAACAGATGTAAGATTATTTTAGTAATATCTAATCATTAGAACCTATACCACACTGTTTCACTCTAGTTAAAAGAACTATTTAAATGTAAATTTAAACTTTTTTACTACACTTCAATTTCGCATGATAAGTAATAAAATGGCTGGAGTTAATAAAGAGTGCAACTACAGAATTATTATTGTATACTTATTTTTTAAGTGAAGCCAAATTTATTGACACAAATATGTTTTTTGTATACTTTAGTTATAAATAATATGTATTTAATTTCAGGTGGATAAAACTGGAGGTTCTTATTATGGAAAACAAACTTTATCTTACGGAGATGTTAGAGGCAGTTCTGGGAATGTAGCTTTCAGTAAGTCTCTTCTATGGAAATCCAAATTTTACCAAAAGATTATACAGAATAAATTGTTATGCTTTTTATACATTATTTGTAGGTAAAGAAGGACCAATCCATGCCATTGCCTGGAATCCTGGAAATTGGAATGAGTGGGTAGCAGTGTATGGCCATGCTCCAGCCAAAGCTACACTTTTCAATGTCAAATGCGAGCCACTGTATGAATTCGGCACTGGTGCATGGAACGCAATTTATTTTCCACCTGAAGGGAAGAATATCCTTTTAACAAAATCAATGAATTTTCTGGAATTATTTATATGACAAAATGTTTTTTTTGATCTTTACAAGACCACAATCCACTGTTCGACATAGGTCTTTTCTAATGTCTTCCACTAAATGCGGTCCTCAGCTTTTCATATCCATCCTCTCCCGACCTCTCTTGTTATATCGCCGGTCCATCTGGAGGGAGGACATCCTACGCCCATGCGTCTTGTACGCGGCTTGTACTCCAAGACTTTCCTCCTCATCGACAGTCGACATATTTAGTTCCCCATTGAATTTCTTTGTTCCGGATCTTGTTCTTCAGAGAAACGCCAAAATGGCTCTCTCCATCGCTCGCTATGTGACTTTTAATCGGTGAACCAACCCGATGGTTAGGTGCTATGTCACTGCGCCATAGGTCATGATGAGGAGGACGTACTGGTTGAAGACTTTCGTCTTAAGACACTGAGATATTTGCGAGGTGAGGATGTGACGGAATTTCATAAATGCTGCCCAACCGAGTAGAATGAGTCTGTCAATTTCTTTGTTGGAGTTACCCCGGCCTAGTTCTGTAACCCGTTCTAGGTAGACGTAATCTTTTAATACTTCAATTACCTGATTTCCGTTATTAAATTAGGGATGATTAGATCATTCAACATGACTTTGGTCTTGCCCAGATTCATCCGCAACCCCACGGATCGAGAAGCAGCATTAAGATCATTCAACATTCGACTAAGATCCTCCAGCGATTTTGCCATTAAGACCGCGTCGTCGATAAACCGAAGGTGCGATAAGTACTCATCATTAATTTTGACATTCCGTGTTTACCAGTTCAAAGTCTTGAATACGTTTTCCAGCGTAGCTGTGAACGGTTTTGGGGATATTACATACCCCTGTCTCACTGGATAGGCTTTGTCTGCTGTCCTTGGATTCGCACTGTCATCGTCGCGGCGCTGTACAGGCACTTCAGTATTAATATATAATACATGTATGCTAAAAAGACAAGGTTTTTTTTAAGTATACTACTTGTCTCTTTTTATAAAGATAATCTAGACAAGTGTTAGTGCTATAAATGTTTCCCCCAATAACTTAAAAGTGTTTTATACAAATTATTACGGCAAAAAGGATTAAAATCTTAAGTCTCAAGGCAATAAACGCAATGTGGTGCAGTATATACCATAATAACTCACCATCAAATGAATATTTCTCTCATCTCGTCGCGCCTTCGAAAAAAAATTTTTAAATGAGACTCCTTAATTTCGAAACACTAGTTCTTTTAGGGGGTTTTGGTAACATAGCAACAGGTCACATAGAAGTTTGGGATCTTCGTGGATACAAGAAGTTAGGCGCTTGCTCAGCACCTGACACCACAAGCTTGCAATGGGATCCTCGTGGGGAAACATTCGTCACGGCTACTACTTATCCACGTCTCACTGTGGGAAATGGGTATTTAAAACAAATTAATTATTTCATATGTGATGTCTGTTGCTGAACATAGCTCCTAAATCTGGAGGATTTTTAACTAGTCTCTCGTATGAAGTCAGTCATAATTTCAATGATTATTAAACCAGTAATAATAATTCTCAGATTTTATAGTAACTTAAGCAGAGAGTAAACATTTAACACCACCTGGATTACCATCCATGACCACCTAGTCTGCAAGACAAAAGATTGAAACCTGGGATCTGTTATAGATGACTTATCACAAATAAAAATCATACAGATAATACGGTATCTGCATGTATATAATACACCAATCATACTACTAACAAGCACTAAAGTGTTAACAAGCGAAACTAGACGATAGTTACGCAGAATATACTAACATATGTAACTTCATACAGGTATTTTGCAATCTGTTACTATAGCGCGGATTTTAATTAAATTTGTGATGCCCACCGAGCATCGTATTATTACTCTATGAAAGGTTCTAATTTTTGTAATGTTCATAGAGTTATATAAACGAAGTAAAAAAGTTGTTAATAAAATCGAAAAATTTGTCGTTATACGGCGATTTTACTAAACAATTCGATCGTGGTTTACGTATATTATGCGACGATTCATCACAAAATAATCAAAGCTATTGTTCTTGCAGATACAAGATATGGCATTACACCGGCGTACTTATGCACAAACGTGTTTGCGAAGAGAAGCAGAACCTTCTGTCACTTACTTGGCAAACGGGATCATTTCCTAAAAGTGATTTGTCCAAAACAGTGCCAAAGGGTATAGAGGTTGCATCTGCGAAGCCGGTTGCCGCTTACCGACCTCCCGGGGCTAGGAACAAACCTTCCACTTTCACCCTACACGAACACGAAAAGCCTCATCGTCCTGGTCAAACTGTTAACGGTATAAATTTTACTAAATTTGTGTACCTTTTTTTCTTAGTAATTTTAGTGGTTTTTACTTACATGTGCATTGTTTTTATACGTAATATTTAAAGGATTTATGTCAAATAGTTAATTCTTTGCATTGATGATTTAGAGCGTTAGAAAAGTGCTGATCATTTGATAGATTAAACCAGTTCCAGCAATCGTTTAAAGAATAAAAAATATTAATATGTAAATAATAAATAGCTGCACCATCAAAGCAAGCAATCAAACAGAAGGAGAAACGTGAAGCTCGCAAGGCGCGCAAGGCTGAGGAGCGCGCCACGGGTGACTTTTCACCCGCGCCTTCCTCTGCACCACCTACCAACCGGGCACCCTTTATGTCAACGGGAGATCCTGAGAAAGACAAAAAGATCAAAAACTTGAATAAGGTTAGTTTCCCGTTTTGATAGTATTTTAAAAATCCGCTCTGTAATATATTCTAAGAACAACTACTTATGTATTCACGTTTGCGTTTGACCAGGGTGGTGAATAAATGCCTTTCAAGAGTGACCGAGTTCCATTACAAGGAACATTAAGAGAGTTGTTTATTATATTTATTTGAAAACGTTTATCTGTTTTTTTTTTTATTATAGTACATAATTTGAATGTGTGATCTTCTATATTAGGTAGATCGTATATCCCCAAATTTTAATTCACAATTTAGTATTTTTTTATGTCTTTACAGAAATTAAGTGACATCGAAAAACTCAAGCAGCAAAAAGCGGCCGGCAAGCCACTTGAGCTGAACCAACTCGCTAAGATAGGCAATGAACAAACGCTGTTGCAGGAATTAGCGCAGCTAAGGTTATGATAACAAAGTGCTAATGTCTGTGAAATATATTAAAAAAAAACATGCAATGTGTATCGATAAGCCTATAGAACAATCTTACTGTTCTACCGACAAACAGTAGTTCTCGAGCATTACTGTTTGAAGTTTGAAGAAAGTGGCTAAGGCAAATAATGGGGTTAACGAGACAACATCTTGTGTCTCAAGGAGACTAGCACAATCAGAGTAACATCTTGAACAAACTTAAGTATAAACAGTCTTGTTTGGTCGAACCTAAGAAATTCTATAAGGATATCGGTATAATGTATTAAGAGCGTAACGAATTTGAACACTTAACAATCATTGCTTTCAACCAATACTTTAATGCTTTTATTAAGATTTTTTAATTATATCCTTGGTGATAATTTCTGTTTATATTATATTTATTGAAATCTATAAGCTATATTTTCATTATAAATTCGAAAGGATTAATTATGCTGGAGTGTGATCCATGTTGAGCTTAGATTTCCAGTGAAGAAAAACATCTATAGCGGACGTGTTCAAAACAGCTTTAGAAGATATGCAATCGCATTAGGCCGAATAGTCTATTTGACAGTATGAATTTTTTTGTGATTATTTACTATAAATGCATAAAATAAGGGTTATTTATGTGATTTAAATGAGTTTTAATGAAAACAATTACAATTAATATATCCAAAAACACAAAAATATGTTAGGCTTTTTGTTTCTTGCGCCACATATTGGGACACGATCCGGATTGTCTAAAGTCATGATGACGTCATACGCGCGAAAACTTGTTATCGTTCTGTGTTCTCAGGCGTTTTGGCGTTTTTATAAGATTTTTAACGATGTTTGAATGTATTTTTTGTTTGTTTACTTTTCATGAATTTTCCGATTTTTCTACAAACATATAAATATTTTTTCGGAGGTTTTTATTGATGTATTTGTACAACCTGGTACAGCACACCATTTGTAAACCATTTTATTAGATAAACAAGAAAAAATTACACAAACACCACTGTGAAACCGGGAATCGTTTACACGCTTGTGACGTCACTTGCGACACCATATTGCTGAATAAAGCATTTCGGTGGCATGTTTCTTACGAAATACGTCTTTAAAACAAATACTTTCGGTGAACTTCTTAACCGCAACCATTCAAAATAGAAATTATAAATTTGTCAAATAGCCTATTGGTTGACTATGGCCTTGCCTATCTCATTGTGAAAGAAGTCCCTAAATATATATTATTAAACATATTCGTTTGTGCATATGTATGTAGTTTATGTTACCTTTCAACCATTTTAATCTAGATAAATGTCTATTTTTTATGAAATTGATTAACTTAAATACTTTAGCTGTTTGCATTTATTACAGCTTCGCTATTATATGTGACTGTTAAAATATTAGATTTAAGTTCACAAAAGGAAATTAAAAAGTGAAAAATAAATGTATTTATCTTTTATAAAAACTGTATTTTATTTATATTGCTAAGCGACAAGACGCACCTTAAGGCGTTGATCCATAAATTCTGCGTAGAGATGCGCTGTGCTTTACATATTTGAAATAAAATGCGCCCTCTTTACTTAAAATGGTCTATCGAAACGATACCTCAATATTAAATTATCACTCAAAAAGGCCTCTTTACAAGACTAAATTTAGCTCACTTTTAGCACAATACAAGGAGAGCTCCAAAGCAATGCGTTGTTAGTCAAAACAGTTAGCAAGCCTAGCAGGTTCAAAAAAATCATTGCTCCAATATAACTCCACAACCTGCAACTAGTCATGGAACCGAACCTTTGTGTTATTACGAAAGTCCTTGGATATTGTGCTATGAAGACAGTTCAAAAATCATGTATTAGGTTCTTATATAAAGTATGCCTGACTTTTATTTGTATTAGCTGTTTGATCTATCGTATTAATAAAAACTTATCTTAATTGAACCATGTTCTTCAAAGTTTTTTTTAAATTACATAACACATTTTTAATAACATGATTAAGTGGTGATTAAAATAACTGTTAAGAAAAACTTTGCATTATTTTTACTTGTCATGACAAAATTTACACGCGAGAAGTTTGTACAATTTATTGCCAATGCTTACTGTAAAGAAACGCAAATAATCTTAAATTCTGATTACATAACTACTATGTAATAACATACTAAATTTAGAAATATAGTTATATTAGATAACCATTTTTAACTTTTCGTTATGTATCCTTATAAAGAAAAGTTTGAAAATGAATAAATAGAGAATCTTTAATGCTTCAATGACATAAATACTAAATGTGTTATAACTAAAATGATTATACAGAATTTTTCACGTTTTATTAAAGATTAAAAAACAATAATTTTTAAACACATTCGAAAAATATTCGCAATCACTTCACTTTAGAATCAAATAAGCGCCGATATGCCCTCGGAAGTTTTTATTTACTACCCGATAAGATATGGATAATTATTAATACGGGAGGTAGGTGCTTCAATATATAATTAAACAGTAGGGATCCGGCACTCAGCGTATATACACGCCGATAAGCTAAATTTGTTTACATTTTTTTCTTGATTACTATTATTACCGGAGAAGTGGTCTATGTAATAATATGGTATAAGTCTAATTAAGTGTTAATAAGATTATAGAATTCGCATAATGGACATCAGTGACAAACGCGAGAACGGAACACATCTGTCAGAAATAAATGATAGTGAAGTGAGAACTAGCTTTGATAGTAATTCTAATAGTGTAGTTGAAATGACGATGTCATCAACAGATACTATAGTATTCGATAGTAAGTTGGTGAAGTCGTCGACGCATGCGGAGGAACTGGCGGCCACGTGGGGCGGGCGATGTTCTCTACCAGACTCCGGAAGAATGCGACGAGCTCATTCATGGTCCGGTGGACCTCCCGAAGATGGCACCTCCGAAATTAGAATTTTACGGGAACGGTACGTTTTAATAACAAAATTATTTACACAAGTGTTTTTTTGTTAAATGTTATGAATTTAGTTTCTATTTTAATGCCTACTTCATTTTTATAATATTTCATTATTAGATAGCCAATTATTTTTGCAATAACAATCAGGTACTTCACAGTTATACAGTAGCTATGGTATTAATATTAAGAAGTGCTAATTGATCACCTGTGAATAAGTGTTATTACCATTATCTCTTGATAAGTATTGGTAAATAATATCGCGTAGTGTCACGGTTTTAATATAGGCTTATTTTTATTTTTGCAAAATCTAATTATCTGAAACTATGTTTCACTAATTTTAACACTTGTTGTGTAACGCAATAACACTTCACAATTTAATATAAAGCACATTTAAAAAAAAAACGGTAATTTGTTATACAGATTAGTTCGGACACAGACAAGGCCTCGCCCGGGAGCGGTGCGGCATCTCTCCCGACGGCAACGTCTCACACTGGCGTCGTTGGCGCTGGTCGATTTTATGAGTTTCTGCTCTATGAGCATCATGGCACCTTTCTTTCCAAGAGAAGCTAACGCAAAGGGACTCTCGGATGCTATGTGCGGGATGGTGTTTAGCTTTTACGCGGTTGTAATGTTTGTTACATCGCCGCTGTTCGGAAAATTTGTAAGTATATTTAGTTATCGCCTGAAAGGGAAAACTAAGTTGTTCACGAAAGTAAACTCTTTAATTTTGAAATAGTATTATCAGTTAATGTGTTAGAACATTATTTATAAAATAAAAGAAAAGAAATATTCTATGTTATCAGAAAAATAACGTATGTCTGGGATCTACGAATGTTAGGTACGACTTCAAAATACTACTTCGCGGATAATGTATCTCATTTTTTGTTTAATTAAAAATTTTATCGTTGTTCTATAACAATGTCTGTGGAATCCAACATTTTAAATTTAATTTAGTTTATCTATTAAACATTTCATCATCCCCATCAATCCGCATTGGTGCAGCTTGGTGGGAGACGGCCCAAATCCTAGGCCTATGTCCAGCTGTGGACGCCTGTCGACTAATGAATTGATGTACATTTTACATGTAATAGAACAGTTAAGATACTATACACATTGCTGTCTTACTTAGGTTTTATTGCAGGAAGCCATTGTGTGCAGGTTCTATCGAATAGAAACCTGATATATTATCGCAAACCATTCACCCTTTTAAATGAGTTCAATAACATCAGATTACCTTCGATAAACACATCAATTACTCACTCTTTCTCTTATTAAAATACTGAGAAGATATCAACAAAAATATTTTAAAAAGCATACATACATGTAAAAGAGAAATCAGTAAACATTATTGACTTAATTTCTATGTATAAATATACCCAGTTGCAACGCCAATGTATACGTAGGGCACCGATACACTTTCACCCTTTGTACTGAATGTCAAATGACACATATCCATTTATGAGAAAAATAAAAATTGAAGATTTAATGTAATGTGTTGTATTTAATAAAACTACGTATACTCTACACTAGTCCTCTTGCAACGTGGCTACAATTCCCTAGCCACATAGCAGTGAAACTAGTTACAACGAATTACATCAGTCGCTTTCAGAAATATGAGATTCAAGGCACCTCAGGAAATACCACACTTCTTTGGCCTAAAGACTGTCACTTAGCATCATTAGAAAATGAGTAGAAGGATAATTATTTGCATCGATCGTATCCAAAATTTTCTCTTATGGGCGTAATCATTAATCGTTGGTACTAGGGATATAAATGTTATATATAAAATGAGAAGTACCAAAACGTTTACATATCTAACTAAATCACTGAGAGTTTTTGTTATTGATTCAATGGAAAAGTTCCAAATTGGATTATTTATTAAATCTACAAATATTTAAAGAATACACTAATGTTTGTTTAGTTCGTATCTATAACTTACGTATTCATATATAATCATCCATAGCAGACCTTATCGTAAATTTTTTTCGTTCTACGAAGTGAAGACAGACAGTACGTTTACCTGATGACGACAGGGCCCTTTATTATTATGGACACGATAATACTTAACACAACATCGAGCTAAAACCCTTGCGTTATACACATCAGTTTATATATAAACTGTTCATATGAAAAAATTGTACTTATTTATGTTTATTTATATACATTGGGGCTATTTACGGACGCTAAAACAAATTTTTAGTTACCGGCCATGGGCGCAAAATTCATGTTCATCGCGGGCTTGTTTGTCGCAGGCATATGCAATGTTCTGTTTGGGTAAGTTAAATTTACTTATCATTATGTTTTAAATATTAATATGCTTTGAAAGACTTTAAATACATCTGTTTTTATATTTTTTTATAAATTTTGATAAGAAAAACTATTACGCCAAAAATAGGCACAACCTGTCCAATAATTAATTAGATGTAGATAGATAGTCCAGGGTTAAAAAGCGCAGTAATAAGGTTGTTTGAGAAAATTATGTTCTTTATTATCATTAAAAATTAGCTAAATGTTTAAAATAAAATAGCAGGAAATTTTTTATTAAGTTTGATTCATACTTCGATTATCCACAAAATCGAACATGAAATAGATCACAAAGTAGCCATTTTCGGCAATCTCGGTAAGCACAGACTGTTTACATTATTTTTACTAGGATTACCCGGCCGTAATTCAATCTATTTTCGCAACATAAGCAGATTAACTTACGACACCTTCGTGCTATTCTCCATCCCCTTTCAGTTACTTACGACACCTAGGCGCCGTCTTATCTATAACCTTGTTATGTTTATGATCATGAATAAGTACCATTTACCTTTTTCCATTACATCAAATGTTAATTTGTTAGTATCATTTTTAAAGAAATTAAATTGAAATTAAAAAATTAATAAGTAATCAGTTTTGCATTCCAAATTTTTGGTTAAATATCTTTTTGTGAAATAAACGAATAATAAAAAGTATGCAATATTTGTTTACTTGCCGCTTTCTTTCTTAGTACATTATAAGTGAAATTTTGTTTTTTATTGTACATAAATTTATTTTGTTTAGAATCTGGTTAAAACGGAAGTAAATAAGCTTTGATTAATGTCAATAATTTCCGAGGGTACAATAAATTCTTAAAAACTCGGATAATCTGAGTAAGCATACATTACAATTGTTACATATTTTAATTTATCAGTCCATTTGAGTTCTCTGTATGTTACCCTTTACATTTTCATTAATTACAGAACACTTGTAATGGTGGAAGATACTTTAACTTTTACCATTCTGTGCTTTATTGTGCGTGGAATGGAGGCACTTGGAGCCAGCGCGTACTCAACAGCTAGTTATGTGTTTGTGGTGAACGCTTTCCCCGACACTATCGGTACTGTCCTTGGCATTTTAGAGACATTTGTTGGACTCGGCATGTCTGTGGGGCCCGCCATTGGCGGTCTCTTATATTCGGTATGAATTAGTCTTACTGTGTTTTTATTTATGATCAATAGATTGACTAATATATTTGAAAACATTAACAATTTAAATATGTCTTATAAAGTTTTCATTTGAGTACAATAACGTTAGTGGAAGGATTTTTCGAACTCGGATGACCGGCTAAACTTGTTCCAAGAAAAGGCAAAGCCAGTATCTTTTGTTGCTGAATATGATACCACTAAACAGTTCCCATTTTATCATAACCTCTATCCACAGGGCTTTCTTCAACAGGCAAAGCTTAAGGGCTACCAGAGACAGCAACAGTAAAGCTATATTTTAACTACACCAAATATTACTCTTGCAGTTAATGATTTACAACTTTAATACATTGAACTTGCAAAGATAAGCGAAAAAGAGATGAAAATGTTTTTTTTTTTGTTAAATGTGTTCCAGATAGATCGGGGGATTTTGTGTACCATTTTACAGTCTTGGATTAGTAATGGTATCAACGGTTCCGATAAACTACTTCTTGTTGTCAGATTGCGGTGGTAAGTTAATTAGCAATAGAAATATGTTCCGTTGCACATATATTTTTAAATTACTGATCATCATCAATGAGTGCCATCTTCAAAATGAAGTTGGGCGGTCAGTTGGAGAAAACTATCTCGATCCATTGCCATTCTTTTTAATGAAGAATTCTCAAAAAAATTACTTAGAGTCATTTCGGTTAATATACATGGCTAATCATAAACATTATTAGAAAGAATAAATAGTTCTTACTTTACATAAATTTGTATTTACAGAGTATGTTTCTGGTTCAAAAACTGCATCTATTCTTCGGTTGTTCAAAATACCTTCTATAATTATAACTGGACTAGTTATAGTCATTGTGTCTAACACCTGGGCATTCCTGGATCCTACCCTGGAGCCGCATATGCGACAGTTCAACCTATCGACGAAGCAAATCGGCTTGATATTTTTACTTTTCTCTAGTCTGTATGGAATTTTTAGTCCAATTTGGGGATGGGTTGCAGATAGGTGAGAATTAAATTTTGGTTTTATTCGATAAAACTCTACGAGTCAAAGACTTATTACCATTATCGATCGATATTGCTGGTAATATTTGTCACATACAACTATAAGAAATGTGTGAATTTGTGTCTTTAGCTACATTTTATATCAAAAGTTTTTTTAAACGTACAACAACATATTCCATAATAATCTGTTTAAAACAATTTTAAAATTACCACATATTTTCTGTGATGTTGTGAGCAGCTTCCATATGTATTTATGTTGCTATCAAAATTCAGTATTTTGGTCGCGAGAGGAGTGAAGGTTCTAAAGCAGTAAATAATGCCTTCTTTGCTATTCGTAGGCGATGGTGATCACTCCCACCACATGCCTTTTATTAAGAAAAAACTATTAATATTTGCAACCAAACCCAAATTAGAGTAAAAAAGAACAAAAAATGTTTAAAACTTTTCTGTCTTCTATCTTTAGGGTTCATAATCATTGGTGCATGATGGTGTGGGGATTATTTCTCTCCACTATTGGCCTATTACTACTCGGTCCATGTCCATTCATACCTGGCTTGTCTTCGTAAGTAAACATTATAAAATATTTTTTATGAAATATATATTTGACTAACGCCGTCCCACTTTCTTCTCGGTATTTGTAAAGAAAAACCTACGTTTAATTAAAAAAATAATTTTTTTTTTGCTTTGTGTTTCAGCGATTTATGGCTGGATCTAGTGGCACTATCGATATTAGGTATATCGGTGGCACTAACGTTACTGCCAACGTTTCAAGGTGTGCTGACTAGCTCTATGTAAGTAATATTATGTAACTGCCTCCGTAGCTCCTTGTAAGATAACAATGGATTGATTCCAAGACTGTGAAAGAGTTTAGTTTTCTGATTTTTGAACTTTCTTTGCTAACCAACAACCTCGTATACATTGCTGTATTCCGTCCACATAAAATCAACGGGTCTAACAGAGCTCTTTTCTTTATCGGCGACGTTATTATCACCTAACAGCAAGCAAAATTATTGTGTAGTATTAACTCACTGCCGAAAAAATTATTATGTTCAAGTAATTCTAAATTGATTCAGAAAAATATTTTCTTGCACTATAGTCTTTTTGCCAAATTGATAATTATTTATTTATTAGATTTGAAGGCGGCTGTCCAGAAGCGCTTGCGACTTATAGCGCTGTAGCGGGTGTATGGTCGTGCTGCTATTCGCTGGGCGAAGTCCTGGGTCCAGCGTTGGGCGGTGCCCTCGCTGCGCGTTATGGTTTTCCCCTTTGCGCTACCTTATGTGCTGCAGCCTGCTTTACTATGGTACTTTTGATTCCAATATACTATAATTTATTGACATATATTTATACATATACAATAATTTATATACCTACAAAAATTTTGAAAACTTCATCCTATATTACCTATGCAAATAATATAAATATGGGTAGATGTATTAGAGTAAACTTTTTTATACTACGTTATCCAGAATCGTATTCATGAAAATCAGAAATAAATTCACATCGCCAATTACCCATTTCTTAACATAATATACAGTAGATCTTAGTATTTTAAGTATACATGCTATTTTAAAATGTTCTCTCAAACATTTTTAATATACAGACATAACAGCGTTAAATACTATCGTTTAAATATACTTTTTGTTGCAGGCTATTGTAACACTGACGTTTTTCTCCGTAAGGGAATCTACGAAATGGATAGAATCTGAATCAATGGAAGATTCGATACCGTATACAGATTCAACGTGGAACAGCAACTTCTGCCACACCCGTAGCGCACCAACCAGTCGCATAGCGGAACACTCGCCACTTCTAACACCGTGTTCTTGCACTAATAAAAACGGTAAATTTTACCTACACTTCGTCTTCTTCTATTCTTATCTAAATAGATTTGGACTAAACAACATAATAAATTAGGATTAATAACAACAAGTGGCCCATACAAAATTCTGAAACTTAGGGCACACACAAATCGGGAATCCGACCACATACCAACAAAACAACTCAACGGCTCTGATCTTATCTAAGCGAGATCTGTCTGTATGCCAAATTTCTGCCTCCTACCTCTTGTAGTTCTCGAGATTAAAAATTGTTGACAGACAGAGGTACGGACGGACATTGTCGTTCAAAAAAAGATAACTACGAAACCTTCCATATCCATAATTATATTTTTATTTCAAAGGCAAAAAAGTAAATGTTTTTCGGTTTCAAAATTTAAAATTTGTTAATTTACTTAAATTGATACAATTCACTATTAATATATATACTATAGGTTCTATATAATTAAGTAAAATTTCTCTTTCTGTAGGATATAACTTGCATGGAGCATCATATTTAAGGCACACTTGCCTAAAACATATTAAACAGAAAAAGGACGGCTGGGCAAGCGCAGAAGAAGTTGTTGCATATTTTTTAAAATTCCAATATTTAACAAATATCTTCATAAAAATTAAAAAAAATCGCAAGTCCAGAAAAAATCAAAGAATAGACAACGGGGAATTGTATCAAAACTATTTTGGAGAACAAGAAATTGTTGAAAGCAGACAAGATAATGTTAATAGTATAAAAATTAATAATAATACACTCCACCAAAACTGTGATCAAACAGACAAAGAGAACAGTTACTGTGCGTACTTAGATAATGCCATCTTTGGTAGTCCAGACATAATGAAAAATGTCAATTCAGAGAATTTGATAGTTAAAAAAAATCACAAAGGCCTCGTAGCGAAGTTGACATCCACAGATAGTGACAGGACTAATTCTGGAGAGATAATAGAGCACAATGTGCAAAAAGTTCAATTTTATGAACAAAACCCAACATGTTCGTCCCGTGAAGACATCTTTGTGAGTATTTATTAAAATTAATGATGTTTTATGGAATTTAATATAAAAAAAGAATGTGTGAGGATGCGTAAAGCTGAGAGCCGTATTTGGTGGCATTGGGCTTTCCAATGCTTGCCAATGTCATGTCTAATAACAATGCCCCGTCCAGCAGTGGATTAAAAAAGGCTGATGATGATGATGTATTTTAACTGTTTAAATAAACAATAAATTTGAAAGGCAATGTTGTCACTAATGTTATCACCAATTTAAATCAAAATATCATATGCCGCGTGTAGCCAAGTAATTTTTTCTTTGAAGTAAAGCTTAAACCATGTATGTACTTGTCAGGTTTCAACTTAATAGGATGAATGTGTATTTAAATACACAGCGTCATCTATATATATAATTTGTCTATATATTGTTCTTTTTATTGAGATTGTCTATATATTGAGATATTTTGATCTATGTATTCATTTGTTAAGTATAGACATATTGATTATCCGGAAATAATAGCCTCCGGAGACTGTAGTGCAAATGAGCAGAAGTAATTTAAGTCTAGTTTTAATTTCGTTACAAAAATGAAATGGAATCTGTGAACAAGATATTTTAGGGCTTTGTAACCCCGTATGATTTGTTAGAATTCGAATTCTTAATTTCAGGATGCATGCGATTGTAAAGATGGTGTCACTTACGTTAGAGGCACCGTGACAATGTCGTCGACAGGAGCTTGCGAAGTTTAATATCTTACTTCTAGACATCATCAATCATTTTAATTCATCAATAATATAAGATCTTAGATTAAATGTTTATAATTAAAATTAGTTGCAATTTATAATACAAAAATAATTTCATTTAAGCATTATTTTTATTTCCTGCCATCTTGCTATTCTGGACCTGCTGATTCGAAATAGCAAAAATATTTCATGTTTCGTGCAATGTATTAGGGGAGCAAAAGTTGAAACCGCTCTTTCGTCCCCTACAGCCTGTTTCGCTCACCATCCCTCTTCACCCATCCCTCTTCCGCTCCAAATACATCCTATTATTCATGTTCCCCTGGTACAAACGACCTCTGTTGACATGATCAGTCACATACGCAATCTACATGCAATTAATTCATTGCAATTTATAGGTCAAACACATTTTCGTGCCAAATTTTTTACTAAACTCACGTAAATGAACTCAACAAGACAATGATTACATTATAACAAGTAACTGAAAATTTATCATTAGCACGTTATAGCACACTACATACACATATATAGCACATTAATTTGGACGACCAAAGCCTCTGTGAACTAGATGATATTTACAAGGTTTAATTTTAGGTTTAATGTTCACGATATTAGTTTAAAAATCAGAATGACTAGAAAAGTATATGTAACTAACAGTTCATGCAAAACAAAATTCTCTTACAAACTTCTTACCCGAAAAAACCAGTGTTGCATAAAATATTAATGGATGAATAGAGAGACATGGATGCTGCCTTCCAGTGAACCAAAACATTGTGAGGAAACTGTTGAATTCATTCCATCCCAGACATATGATATCCAAAATTAGCCAGGGTAATGGATAAAACGTTTTTACTCTCTTCACATGAATAAAGCTTCTAGATCCAAATCCAAAATGAAAAGATAACAATTGGTTATTTATTATATGTTTACACATAATTTCAAAAAGCAACGTATGGGTAGTATAAACTTGAACCATTCAAAATGTATCAAATGACCGATATCGATTTATAACTCTGTTTGATGACGTAAATAACGGATACAATCTGCTGTCCTGCTTCAATGTACCAGGGTTCAATTGTACGGCGAGAATTTCATAAAACTGTGGTGTGGGGTGAAGTTGGGCGTAGTGCCACCCTCGACGCATAAAAGCGAGAAATATTCCGTATCTATAGTTTTCTCTCATTGATACTATTTCTGCCAAATGCTTGTGTCCTAGTACATTTTGCCTTAACGCGGGGTTAAATTTTAACCTCAGTCAACCAACCAACGAACTGAGAAAGCAAATGAGCGTACGTAAGTAACCACACGTGAAGAAATATTTTTTATACAAAAATATCGCGTACATAATATGAATTAAATAGTTTGCATGATTTAATTTATTTCTTTAGATTTTTTCTTATTAACATATTTTTAAGCGTTGCTTATCTTTGATTACCGTACCTGTGTAACTAACATAGATAGTTATGTTAACAATACTGCTCCCGAAAACAAAGACAGATGATAGTAATAATGACACCTTTGATTATGGCACGGAAAAAAATCGATTCTGATAAAAAAAATGGAATTTTTAAAGTTTATTAGCATTATTTATTTACGCTCCGTTTAACTTTATTGTATCGTATAACGTATGGAAAGTCTATTTAAGAATCGCATATTAGGGCAAGTGTTTCTGCCACAGCGACTTGACGGACAGCGATATTTAAACTCATAAGGCCACGGAGGATTAATACCGGTAAACTGTTTCATAACTAAATTTTTATTTTTAACAATTTATTACTGAAATGATCTGAATAGATCATACATAACTGAATACATCAGAATAATAAATATAAATACACGATGGATTAAAAAGCATGAGTAATATTTTTATTAGCGGACGATCGAACCCGGTACTTAGTTTATTCAAAGAGTCGAATCGAAAAAAGTGGCTAGGTGAAGACTAGCACAGTGGCAAATAAGATAGTTATTTAGACAAATGTAAATAAGTATTTGCGCGATATCTAGCAGCGGGGGAAGAGAGGCCACGTCCCGCCCGCACATGTCTGCGCCGCGTCCATGCTTCGTTAACTCTGAGCATCAGCTGGTTTTGACTACGAATTTTTTTTTAGTAAAGTAACGTATTTTTTGTAATAAACTATAATATTTAGCTGTACTAACATGATGGACCGAAAATAGTTCTAATAAAATGTTTTAAAATTTCATTTTTTTTTATTCAAAATCGATTTTTTGTTCGTGCCATCATCACAGGTTTTTTTTTTCGAATGATGTCGATGCTTTCGGCCACTATTATAGCCGCGAAAGCTTCTTCGGACCCTGGGCTCACGGATCCGGACTTCGCGAGCTGAAAAGTATATATATATAAATTATATAATATAAGGGAGAGGAGAGAAAAGAGGGAAGAGGATTTGGGGAAGGAGGAAGAGGTGGGAAGAAAAATCATCATAGGTGTTATTAGTACTATCATCTGTCTTCGTTTTCGGGAGCGGGCTCCTATAGTGTGTGCGCTGTATCATGGTGCGTGTGACAATTTAAGTAACGTTTCGTTTCACTCTTGAAAGTTGTTGCGATTTACAAATTATAACTTAGTATTTCAGCTGTACCACAATGGTAATAAACAAAATCAATAACTGTAGTACATTTAATTTAATCCTGTCAGAATGTTCTAGTCAACAAATAAAATCAAATTGAAAGAAAAATTATGCAAAGTGTTAATATCGCAATAACAATCGCATATAACTTATCGCCATAGATGTCTTTAGTGATGCGATGCACTACTATCCTAGTAGGTTAGTCGACATTTTTTATAATAAAAAACCTATACTTTACGTAGTTCATTTTTTTGTTAAATATAAAACTAAATTAATAAACAATAAATGGCCTTCCAGAATATATACACATTTCATATGTTTTCAAAAAAAATAAATTAACATTTGTTCTCGTGTCCACAACTGAAAATCAACACAAACTTTTCAAATGACCTATCGCATGAGACTAACGACGTGAAGACTAATTATCTTGTACATTTAAAATTAAGGCTGCTTTACAAATAATAAAACCACACAGTTATCTATAATAAACATGTAATGTGAATCTGCCGAGAAACATACGCCCATAAAATCGATCCCTATTAATTACATCTAGATTATATGAATCATACTACCGACAAAGAGTTAGTTGCTCACAATTGCACAACGACGTACATACGTAGTTGACTCCGCCAGCAAAATGCATATCGTTGTAGTGTTCCTATTTTTTTCTATTTTCAATACAGCAATTAGTGGAACATGTGACGGTATTTATATAAATAACAAATTTCATAAGAAAGAAGTTCTCGCAAAAAATATTGACCGTCCTTATCAATTGTCTTACGATAAACATAGTCACAGAGTTTACTTCAGCTATAACGTTGGAAAAGATGAGGAAGATCGCTTTAACATAGCATACGTAGAGAAAGGTGCAATAGAACACAAGGTAAAACAGAATATTGAAGATGGTTTCTCGATAGCAGTTGATAATAACGATCATAAAATTTACTTCGGCGGCAGTCTTGGTATATACGAAGAATCACTAACACAAAGCAATGAAACGAAAAAAATTGTTGAAAATTATAATATATGGGATATGTTCTTTAAGGAAAAATTGCATTTCATTAGTTATCCCCAGCAACGTTTATATAAATGTGTCCATGAAAAATCTGAGGTGAAAGTAATTCCACAGAAACACATACACGAAAAAATATATCAATACGCTGTCGACGGGGACGAGGACATTTATATTACAAATAAAACTGGTTTATTTATAATAAAAAATGGCACGATGGATCGCATTTTACTTAAAGGAACCAAAAATTTTCGATGCATAGAAATTAATAATGAAGGCGTTGCTTTCTTCTGCGGACAACATGGTATTTACCTCGCTAATAAAGACCTTAATGTACTTGAGAAAATTGCGGAAGTCAAAAACATATTTGGATTAACTTTCGATGACGAAAATAACATTATTTATTCCACACCTCACGAAATCGTTAAAGTTTTGCCTGAATATTGTTAGTAGGTTAAATCCATTACCTATTATCTAAAAAATATACATGTTATAGAATTTACTTCTTATAGTTTTACTAATTTGTTATGTATTTAAAGTTATGTCATAAATCTTTTTATGAATTATATTTTTTTTTCTTTCTTTACCATGGTAAGTACTAGACCCTTGAGATAATTCGGACAAATACTAAATAGTACATTTAATTTTTCACAACTGCTCGGAGCTTTCTTTCACAAAAATAGGGTCAAGGTCATTTATCTACCACGCTGATCAAATTTGAGTTGGGGTTGTCATATATCCACAAAGCATGTAGATTTCCTGGAGACGTTTTTCTTCATCGGAAGCTCAAGATCAGTGTGAATGGAAACTGCATCTTCAGGTCTCTACAAACATAATTATCACGTCTTCTTATCGTTATATTACCATTAAATTCACAACAAAGTATGACCAAAGCAGGCTTCTTTTATTATCGTGTCACTTCTCGATTCCCCATTCCACAAAGTTCTGACGTCATTAACTCAGCGAGTCTGACATTTGACCTTCAACAAGTTATATGAAAATATTAGTCGCAAATATTTTATCTCTTTGAAAATATATATTAAAATTATACCGGTAATATATGCAGGATTTTAGACACTAAGAAAACATTTTATTACACCTGAAACATCTTTTAATCATTTTTAAAATTCGCAACATATTAAAATCATTCTTCTTGAATTCTTTTTGACAACCTTCGACGTCTTTCTATCCGACATATATATTAGCTGTGTAAATCAGTTCTGATTACAAGAATATATTTTATGGTAAATAAAAAATAGCATGTATAAAAGCAGTCATTGATTGCAGTTGTATTTATTTCAGGCTTTAATTAATAATTAGTATAAAAAAAATTGTAATGGTGAACAAATATACAAAGATTAATAACAACAGTATATCTCTGAACATGCATATAACAGCATATTAAGCGAACACGCACTACCATCCACGGTTTCGTTATCACTTCACACCACAAGAAAT